>SNQJ01S0059279.1:0-42718 GCA_010110895.2 Picea sitchensis | reverse complement strand
GGAAACAGAGCTGTGTATACATTGTATTTACAGTAGACTCCAGATTTGATTTCATCTTTCAACAGTTTTCTCATTGGTTTAATAGAAGTAGCATTTCATTTCATTGCAACCGAGGGTTTAGCATTATCTTTTCCGCCATTGATTTCACTTCTTCAGTTTTCACATTTAGGCTGCTTAACATTCAGGAACTAGTTTGGGTATCTCATGAGATGGAGAAGTTTCCTTTGATTACAATAGAGGGTTTATCTTTTACATGCATATACATAACAGTACTGGTTAGTACCGAGTAGTACCGAGTAGTACAGAGCAAAGTAGGCTACAGTAGCTCTTTCCAGTGAGTTTCTTTTAGCAGTTCAGAGAGTAGCTTGGCATCCTTTAAACCCCCTCTTCAACCCTGCATTTCCTGTGCTGGTTCCTCTAAGTCTACCTTCCCGGGTTGACAATTAAATGTTGATTTACATGGTATATCTGCAGCTCGACAGTACCCCTTCTCTGCTCAATAGTCCCTCGACTACCCCACTTGCCTTCTAGGGCTTCAAAAACAGGTGAGACAAGAAGTCTCAGAGCCCTATAACTAATGCCTAATGCACCAGGGAACAATTCCCAACAAATCTCTCACCTGGAGAGAAAGCTCACGGGCCTAACAACCTACCTCTTCGACAACAAGTCTCTCACCCGAAGATAATGCTCATGGGCCTGAAAACCTGCCTCTTCGATATCAAATCTCTCACCTGGAGAGAATTCACATGGGCCTGACAACCCACCTCTTCGACAACAAATCTCTCACATGGAGAGAATGCTAACAAGCCTAACAACCCATCTCTTCAACAACAAAACCTATGGTTATTAGATGGAAACCCTTTTCCAATCTTTTCTTTGCAGGTAAGGTAATGGTCGTCGCTCATTCAGATGGTCTAAATGATTGATGAAGGAAATGAGTGAAATACCCCCAAAATACACCAAGGATTAACAATATATTTGCATGGTCATAACTGGACACTTGTCACCTTCAGAATTAGTTTTAGACACTTGGTGACTCGTTCCCATCCCACATAAACTTAGGATAAATAAATATCCATAAATTATACTTTTCAGAAATATTAATAAAATATTCCCTTGGACTTAAGTGCCTTGGCTTAGCCCCTCTTCATAACTTTTAGCCCCCTTTTCCCTTTTTGGTGGAGTTTATCCCCCCATATCTTTTCGTCTGATTGGTCTATGCACAATGATGTGATTTTATTAATAATTTTAGTGTGATTACATTTTACAAGGATAGGCGCACTGGCCTTTTTGCATCCCGACTCACCAGCCCAATAACTACACAGGCTCTCCAGCCTCAAATACAAACATACATACATACAAATTTATAACTCAGTCCCATGCGCACTTCAAGGTAATCCTTTGCACTTAATCGGGTGCGTGCAAAACTATGAAATGTGCACACTCTTCCCTTGATGCACAATCCACATGCACTTAATCAGGTGCACATAACACTGTGGAATGTGCACACTCTTTCTTTGGTAAACAATCCTTGCGCACTACTTAGGTGCGCACAAAACTAAACCAAAACTTGGTGCCAATGACTCACCAACATATATGTACATTTACATTTTCATTTACAATTGAGGTTCAAATTAGGGGTATTACAGTTGGAGCCAAATGTTGATCAACGTTAGTACATGCAAACCCATCCTTAGTATTTTCCCTTATTTTTCTTTGCTTTTAAAATCTTCCATACTTAGTTATTTTCTCCTTTCAAATGCAGGTTGTGGGTCACATTACTATCAAATTCCCATGTTCGCAAACCCGCAAGACCATGTATCTATGCTCAAACATTTTTCTCCTTTAAAAAACCCAACACTTAGTCATTTTTCAAGTGATGCGGGAGTCCTGTTGCGAGAGACCATCATGTTTATGTCCCACATTTCCCCTTGTCCCATGTCTCGCAGTCGCGCAACACTTAGAACAATCCATCTATCTCTGTGTCCCTCAAAATGCACTTATTACCTTTTTCATACTTAACCATTTTCTTAGAATGCGGATGCGAAACACCTGTCTCTTCCACTCACCTTTTTCCTCCTACTCATGTCCCGCAACCCATAGTCCCACATTCTACAAAATGAACCTCTCACTTTTGCGACCCGCAAAATGACATTTTTCCATACTTAATCAATTTTCTCATTGCGGATACGAGAGTCATTCCCTTTTCACTCTTCCCACTCATTATGTCTGTTGGAAACATAATTGGTTAGGGTTCCGAACTTGACTGAATATGAATAGTCAAGTTATTGTAACTATCTTAGGGAGTCCAAGAGACCTTGGAATATGAATCCAAAGGTCATCCAAATGCATATGTACGTGTATCATACCAACTAATAATATGCACTACACACTTATCTTTATTCCGTGTATCCAGGGACTAATTCACCATGGTAGTTTTCCGTAGAATCTGAGTGTGTCTAGAAATTCCCTCTCTCTCCCTGCCATTCAGTGCCCTTTGCCTGCTAGTTTGCCACATGAATTTATTCTATGGATATGCCTCTACCATAAATGTTTCTTTGTGCCTCTGGGAATTCTGCCATCATCTGCGCACCTCTACCTGCCTTTGCGCAGTCCCTCTCCGTTCTAGTATAGTTGATTCGTGTATGAGCATCTTCCTGACCTCTCACACATGTAAACCCTAATATCTGTTGTAATTCAAGCAGCTATCCCATAAACCCTAAAACTAATCCGATATCGACAACAAAAGTTGAAAAAAAATCATTGGAATTCTTCCATAGTAGTAGCCTCTCGAATCCGAGTTAAGCATATTGTTGAGCCATATCGTCTTGGAGAAATCATTGTAGGCATTCAAGACGACGTCAATCCGAGCAAATCCACCGTGAGCTAGAGTCCCCTTGGACGCAAATCGAGATTTTCCACCGTTGGCGTGAGGTTTTGATGGCGTGACGTTCTATGTGTTATTATTTAACCGTCGATTGAGAGTTGTTCACCACTCCTACACTCCTATATTTATTATAATCTTCAAATGCTTCACGCTGGCTATGTAGATTACCTCAACAACCTCTCCATTGCAAGTTCTCCCTGCAATCTCTCCACAAATTTGAATCTGGGAACGACAACATCATTATTTGCATTAATGATTTCTTCAAGAATTTCAAGAGCCATCATGCAGTGATAGAAACATAGCACAGGGGCTAAATATGTTGTGCATCCCACTATTATGTTGTTAATTCACATTCTAACAGTGCTTGGATGAATGATCGTCACATTTGGTGGCTGTGAAATTGGTAATACGCAAGTGAAAATACAATACGAATGTGGAGTTCCGAAATATTTCTTGCGCCTCGGGATCATCATCATCAATATCGTAATCATAGACATCAGCGGGCGATACCTCATCACCTAAGTCGATTTTATTTTCACCGTAGACCAGATAGAAATTCTTAAGAAGATGGAAATCATCCACAATGACTCTGAATCGGTGCGAGGGAAGTCATGGCATAGATAGTACAAAATATGTAGAATAACTGCTCGAAGCACAATTCTAAGAATTTTTTTTTCAAAAACAAGATTATCAAGTCTTCACATAAATTGAATGGAGTTCGAGAATGAATATGCCACACTCAATCTCTATTTTATCCGATTGAAAAAGTGAGATCCGTCTCTCCATCAAACGAGTTTTCGGTTGAAATAAAATTTTGCATTGCAGAATTGATACCCATCTTGGGTTGCTAAAAGATTTTTTTTTGAGTGTTTGATTTGAAGTTTTAGTCCAACAATGATTGGAAGGGGAAGTAATCATTGTGAGAAACCACTAGAGGTCTTTCTCACTTTTGGTAATATTCTAGTAGGCATACCCACTCATAAATTAGGGTTTGTGAAGCATGAAATTTGATTTCTTCCGGTTAGAGGAAAAATTGTATATGAAAAGAATTAGCCAATGAGAGAAGACACTACCAGTATGCAAATGCTCTTGATGTTGTTTGCTTTATTGTGGTAAAGGCATAGGTTCTCGATCTTTATCCACACCCTCCAATCATTTGACAAATCCATGCTCGTGGACAACACACAAAAACAATTGCTTGTAAGTTTACTTGTGCTTTTTGAAACTAAGATTGAATTAAATCATTGTAAATGGGTGCATTTTCGGTAGAAACCGACACCCTTCATTTGCTAAGTCTACACAATTGAGTTTTCATTTTTGAGTTTGATTGTTCAAGGGTGGAGTTGCAAGAAACCATGTGACGTCTAATTTTGTCTATATGGCTCAATTTGAGGAACAATTAAAGTTACTGATCACTCTAATCCTCTCTTCTATGGACAATACAATCACTATTGACAAAACAACTTTGCAGTCTATTGTAACATGCTTGCATGTTTCACAATCCAAAGCAACACTGTTGCAAACTCATAATTGACTTCTTCACGATGTACTTGAGAGAAAGAATCTTCGACAACATTATGAACTAGTCCTTGTTCAGAACAACCATCTTTCCGAAGAAGATGATGTTGTTGATTCAGATCAACAACCAATGCAGGAGAAACTTAGTGAGAAAGCTTTAGATTCAAGTACAGATGATGATCAACTTTTTCTTTCCAAGCTATTCATTAGACCTTGGGAAGAAACTAGAAATAACAAGCACATAACCAGTATTGGATATGAAAAGGATGTCACCTTTCAGATTCTTGATTATACCAAATCGATCTAGTTTCAGAGTGTTGGACTGCTTCAAGAAAGTTCACATTCACCTGCTCTAGTTCAAGAGTAGATTAAAAAATGCCAACATTGCCAACAACTTGGCGATAAAGAAGATCAATACTTCGATCTTCATCCTTGTGAGCATTGTGGAAAGCACAATCATCCTTCTGACAAATGTTCTAACAACAAGAAATCTACAAGAGTAAATAACCACTATGGGTGGATGACTTCTTGGCGATGGTTATCAATAGTCAAGAAGATATCTCATTCATACTGACGAGTCCATTCTCGAGTATTGACACATATTGCAATGAAATGATTTGCATCTTCTCACCTTGTACCTGACAGTGGGGAACAACATCACTGATTGAGAGTCGGGCTTCAAGTTTTGAAGTTTTGTAAATCGAGTGGTGAAAAGAGAGCGTGACAAGCGAGCATGATTGGTTTGTGGTTTTCCTTAAACCACCACTTAGTAGAAGAATTACAGCTTCTACTAGATAATGGTTTGTGGTTTTCCTTAAACCTCCACTTGGTAGAATATTTCCAACTTCTACTACAGACAATAGTTTATGGTCATATTTAAACCAACATTCGAGAGAAATTCCAATTAGAAGAAGACATCAACTTCCAGCTTCTAGCTACATTAGGAAATGTTATGGGAACCATTGAGTCTAGAGCCAAGTTCCAGAGTTTGTGGTCATCCTTAAACCACCATATTGGTTTGTTGTCTTCCTTAAACTGCTATCATCATTCGGTTTGTGGTCATCCAAAAACCACCAAATTTTGAGAACACATTCAGCCACCAACAACTGCACACTTCCATATTTCCACTAACCACTTTTAGATATTAGCTCTCACCTTGGACTCACATACACCCCTTCAGATTAGGGGGGGGGGGATGTTGGAAATGTAATCCATTAAGGTTACAAACTTGATGAAATATGAAGAGTCAAGTTATTGTAATGATATTAAGGAGTCCAAGAAACCTTGGAAGATAAATCCAAAGGTCACATGAAAGTATATATATATGTATCACATCAATTAATAATATGCACTACATGCTTATTTTTATTCCGTGTGTCCGACAATGTCTTGTGTTCCGCATCCTGCAATCCTGCCTTCATCATAATGCACTCTCCACTCCTATTTTCACACTTCCATACTTGTTACACATTATTTTCATCATCCCTGTGACCTCTGATGATATGTGTATCGCTTATTTCCCTGTTCCCTGAAGGCTATTGAAGAAATAAGACTTTCCTTGAGAAATGGAATCATCTTTTCCTTATTGAAAAACCCTATCAAGGAAGATCGTCGCACTTTGCCAGTGTTAAGGGTGCGAAGATCCCAAATTGTTGCATGTTTCACCACAGTGGCCTGCGACGTCGTTACAGGTTGCTCATGTTGAGGGTGCAACGATGCTCAAACTAAGGAAAAATAAGAATTTCTCGAAGGTTATAGAATGGAATCTTCGAAAAGATGAGGTGGCCTCCGATCGGTTTGGATCTCACTCACTTATTTGATTTAGTGGGATCATCCTAATCTCTTCATCCATCCCTCTTCACTCTATATAAGGAGGGATCTCTCATGGGAAAAGTTAGGCTGGCTTATGTATGAAGAATTCTGTTGAAGATTGTGCTTGTGATAGCTTTTCTTTAGCTTTCCAAGTCAGGCTGTGTATACTCTTCATCAAAATAATTGGAGCAAAGGTGTGTGTGTTGAGGAAAAGGGCCATCGGAAGGGACCTTGCAATATCAAGGCATAGGTTGTATTCTCCATTTTCATTAATATAATGTAGTAATACATTTCTTTCCTATAAAAGTGTCCATTTTTATTGCATAGCTCCTTGATCGTATGCATAGGTTTCATTGGAATATATATATTGTTTCTCTCTCTTTGTCGGTTTGTGTTTCTCAACAGGTTCAACATCCCGCAGACCTTAAGATGGAGCAAGGAAAACACTAGCAAGGATCAAACAACGTTTAAACGATATGTTGTTTATCCCTCATTGAACTAGTACACATTACAATGGAAATATAAGGATAAGTTTGTATTTTGTCATGTTTTTTTCTAATTCCTTATTGAAGTTAGGGAGATTAGTTCGTGTCAGCACTTAACGATTTGTATAGTAACAAAATTGGCCACCATACTGGGGATTGTCCTCTTTTGGTCTTTGCTTCTTTTTTCTTTTGGCTTGCCTGCTTTTGTTGATTTTTCATTCTCTAAGTCACTGGGTGATTCAAGTTGACTCTTAGATCCTGAAAGTTCACTAAAAAACCCTGTCATTTTTTTTCAAGTTTCAGTCTTCGTCGCACCCTACTATGAGAAGCAGTGTGACATCGTCGCATTGTGTCCTTCTTCCATCTGTGACGATACCTAAACGTCGCACCGTGTCACACTATGACCTGTGACGATTCTGAGAAATTTTTTGAGTGACAATCTTTCTCTTTACCCAAATATTAAATATGGTTTTGGGGTGAATTTTTGGGTTTGATTATAGTCTGATTACAATCTGCTTAATAGTCTTTGAATCTTCTTTTAGCCTTCTTTTCTTTGTTTTAGCTTATGTTCTTTTGAAATATTTGATCTCTTGCTTTGAGTGTCTTTCAGTTACAAAACATTGATTTTATTTAGAATTGTTTAGTGAAAGAACATTTTTTTTTTTTCTAAATAGTTCGTTTTAAAAGATTTTTTTTATATTGGGGGCATCCTTGCATTTGAAGTAGCGAAATCGCATGGTCTTGGTTTTTGGAATTTTTGGTCTTGAAGTAGTGAAATCGCATGGGGGGCCAAGAATCGTGTATTGGTGTACAATCTCTTTAGCTCATTTCTTGAAGATATTGATATTGATGAGTTTAATAAAATTTTGGGACATTGTGCATCTAGGAATGATAAATGTTTTCTCCTTCTCGTAATATAGCTTTCATCGAAGTGAAATATTTGCATTCTTATTTCTTTGCATTGTTTAAAGTCAGTCAAAACATCATTTAGTCCACGCCATTTTCCTCTCGAGTAAACAACAACCTTAAAATAAAGCGCTTATAAAAATTGATTAGACATTTTCATATTTTCTGGTAGCAAACCTACATTAGCTTAAGGTGTAAGGCTTTGGAATAGGTTGAAAGGATAACTTTCCAAAGATATCAAACAAACATAGAATCTTGTGCTAGGGAGCAGTAAATCCACTTATTACATTTTGTCCTAGGAATCCCTTCTCACACAAGGGTCAATCATGAGGTCGCATTGAGACTATCAGAGTGATTAACCCTGCTTTGTTGGTCTTGGTGTAGTGGTTTCACGTATTATTGGGGGTCACTTGAGAAAACAACCTTGTGTGGGTCTTCTCAAGTCGATTTCAGGCTCAATTACCTAGCCCTTGCACATGTATCATACCGTCGACTGTTTCCCCAGGCATCATTATTGCATTTGGTAACCTTAGTGGCCTTTCTCTTTAGGGTAATACACGAGGTGACGATGAAGGGGAAGTATTTGCTGTACCTGGAATCGACGTTGGCCAAACTCACTCGGGCTCCTTGGAGGGTAAATCCACGTTTATTGTGTGGAAGCTTGCACCAAGGCGTAAGTCCGTTAAGCAGGTCGTCAACGTAACTTTTCCACCCTCTCTATCTCAACCCCTTCTTACATTTTTCTCACGACGTTGGATTTCATCACCAACTAGTGCGTTCATTATGAGAAGGTTTTGTTTATTTGCTTGATTCCTAGATTTTTAGTGTGTGTTGTTTATTTTCCCTAGAAAACTCTAGGTTGGATCTGTGTTTAATGGCGTCAGTTCCTAGAATGACCAATGAAGCAACCCTTGCTACGGGGGAACCTTTTCTTTGTCCTTATTACGAAAACAATGGCCCTCCTTACAAAGCTACTTTGATCCTTCCAGGTCTCACAATTGGATTACCGGTATGGTTGTTTTCCACTCAGGTAATCTTGAATGTAGCTGGTGATTCGGTTGTAAGCACTTCCCCCCAAGAGCATCAACCTCATGTTGATCCTTCTCCTTCTTCACCAGTAAGATCTTCTTCGCCTTCTTCACTTGCAAGGTCTTCTCCCATTTCATCTTCTTTGTCTAGTGAAAGCTCTGAAGCTAGTAACCCGATGGATAATAAGAAGAAGAAAAGGAAGATTAATAAGAAGAAAAACAAGCAAGGGTCTAAACCTTCAACCACTTCCAAACATGTTGGAAAACAACCAGTTACTGATAATCGTGCTGGGAGTATTGATGATGCCAAGATCACCCAAACAACCCATAAGCCCAAGTACCCTTGCAGGATTTGTAAGGGTAGCCATCTTCTTAAGGATTGCCCTGGTCTATCCAAGGTTATATAAGCATGGTCTACACACCCTTACCAACCCATGTCATCATCCTCTAAACAAAATTTTGATGCCCTCCCGTCAAATAGTCAGGATACCATTGGGAAGAAGAAAAGTAGTGTCAAGTTCCCGTGTAGGTTATGCAGAGGGAGTCATCAAACTCACCTTTTCCCTCGTATGGACGAAGCCTTGAAATTACTAGAATATATGACTATTTTCCAACCTCAACTTCCAATTGCTCTCAACACACCTCTAGTTGATGGAATGATCAATCTGGTGCCTTTGTCGGTTAGTCTGGTTGATCAGGTAGTCAATCTAGTCACGTCCTTAGTTGAACCAATTGACAAAGTGGTCGATTCGATCCCATTGTCGATCGATCCTGCTCTCTTGATAGAGAGTAAACCCGACACTGCTCATGTTTTTCTTGTTGATATAAACACTATTGTGCTAGGGGGCATTCCTCCTTCTCCCGTGGAACCCCCTCCAAGTAATGAGGCCATCCTTTTTGATTGGGGTGCGCTAACTATACCTCGTCTTCCATCTCACATTACTTTCAAGATTACAGTACATGTTTGTGGTCGGAATGTTCCTCAGACACTGATAGATGAAGTTGCATCCGTTAGTATTTTGTCCTCTATTGCTTGGCAAGCTTTGGGTTGTCCTTAGCTTGTGCCGGTTACCCATAATTGGTTAGCTTTTAACAGAAGAAGCATTCAACCTTTAGGGATCCTTCCTCAGTTTCCCATAACTTTGGGAGGGAAAACTGTCTTTATTGACATCATGGTAGTCCAAGACCCTTTGGATTTTTATTTACTCCTTGGGCGAGACTATGTCTATGCCATGAAAGCTATCGTGTCCACTCTTTTTCATGTGATATATTTCCCTCACGATGGAAGAATTGTGACTATTGATCAACTTTCATTTGTTAGCTCTGACTTGACCATCGACTCAATGACCCCCCTAAACAGTTCGTATATGCAAACATTTTCGTCCCCACCACAGGTCAATTATGTGGCGTTGTCTCCCATGCCTTCAACTTCCAGTGAAGATCAACCTCTCACTGTAAGCTCAGTATCTTATGAATTATATCCGGTAGTCGACATGGTGATCTCTTTGATAGGGTTGTTAGAGCATGACCTCCTTACCCCTATCGCAGTCCTCCACATGTGTTCCTTCCAGAGTGTGTTCCTTCCATCAAGTGAAGATCTCTTGGAATACATGACCGATTTTTGTCCCTGACATGGTTTCCTTCCGAAGCATTGTCGTCTTGGAAGCCATGATCAAGAAGAGGAGTTTTGAGCATGGTTTTCTGATTTCAATCTTATTAAAAAATGAAACCAACTTTGAGCATGGTTTTCTAATTTCAAGCTCGTTAAAAAATGAAACCAACTACGAGGATAATTTTGCTTCTCTATGGCAACCTCATTAAAAAAATGAAACCAACTACGAGGATAGTTTTGCGTCTCTGCGACAACCTCGTTAAAAAATGAAATAGATCTTATGAGGATAATTTTTGCGTCTTTGTGGAAACCTCATTTAAAAATGAAACAAAGGTTACGAGCATAGTTCTTCTGTTGTGTCAAGATCGTTAAAAAATAAAATAGCCTGTCTCGAGCATAGTTCTTGTTCCTGTGTCAAGCTCGTTAAAAACTGAAATAGTTTCCCCCTGTCTTCGATTGAGTCACATACTTTGTTACGTATAGTATTTGAAGCTTCATTTCATCCCCATGTGCCATTGGATGAAATGAAGCTTGGGGGGAAATGCTTCCAGCCTTTGGAATTCATGCTAATGTTAAGCCTCTAGCTTCTTAAGTTGAGGGAAAAGTACCAACCATCCCTGGATTGTGCATTGGGAAGTTGCAAGCATAGATTTTCTAGTTTCAAGCTTGTGTAAAAAATGAAACCCCCTCCCTCAAGCATGGTTTTCTCTGGTTCAAGCTTGTGTAAAAATGAAACTAGGTCCAAGCATAGTTTTGTTTAGTTTTAAGCTTGTGTAAAAATAAATCTATCCCAAGCATAGTTTTGTTTTGTTTTAAGCTTCAGTAAAAATGAAAACAATCCCGAGCATAGTCTTTGTTCTTTCTCATGCTCGTAAATCTATGAGAATGTAACCAAGTATACTTTTATCACTTTTTCGGACTCGTAAAGGCTATATGAAAAAGGAACCCCCCTGGAGTCCTCTTTAATCTCTTTTCAAACTCCCTAAACATGAAAAGATTGCGAAACGATCTTGTTCTTTTCACGCTCGTAAAAGAATTTGAAGAAAACTCCTGTTGAGCGGTAGATTATCTCTTTTTCAATCTCATCAGACTACTTTATGAAAAAGGACATTTTGGAGTTTTCTTTAAGTGTTTTTCGGACTCTCTAAACATGAAAAACCCCTGAGTTTTCTTTCCTTGGACTTGTAAAACAAACATCAAAAGGCCCATATGGGACCAAACCACTCCTTCCCAGGGTTCGTTAAAAATACTCTGAGGGTCTCATCTGAAGGATGAGATTACAGTTCAAGCATATGTTATCCTCCTCAAGCTTGTGTAAAAATAAAGAGGTACTCACCATAAATGGTCGGGGAAAATTGGGAAAGAAAAAATTATCTGTATCTGTGTTAGTGGCAGTAAGTCACTCTTGAACATGACACCCATTTTCATTGTTGTATCTGGGTTGGGAAATCAATTTGTCTCTTGTTCAATCATCCACAAGTATGTATATTGGTCCTCCTTGAGTCAATGCTGCCAAGACAATTATCGTTTTGTTCATATGTTCAAGAGAAGTTCAACCGAAATGAGCCTTCTATCGAGTTGGCCATATGTAGTCCTCAAACTCTTACCATGTCGACCTTCCCTGAGTTAGTCCTGAATCACTTTATACTTTGATCTACTTCAAATCTGTTACATGTTTTGTGTCATTGATGGGGGATAGATTAAGGCCCTCCTATGACGAATCTTTTTCTGTCGACTTCAACTCATTATCCAAGAATTATACTTAGAAATCATTTAGTACCTTGGAGCCTGCATGCTTCAATGGTAGGTTTCCTTGTTTTCGACAGTGGGTTCACATCATTGGCCCCTGCTTGGAAAATTCCATCGAGTGTTTGAATTCAACTCATTAATTCACATTCGTTGGATTGTACTAGAGTACCTTGGGGGTCATTGACATCAATGGTGATTTCCCTCGCACTTGTTAACATTATTCCTTAATGACTGGTAATCAAGTGGTTTCTACCATGTTCGACTTCAACATCTATAATCACATGGACAGATTCATACTTTTAGACGATGGAAATGAAGACCCTGGATGTTGTCACATGGATCCAGGTTGTGATGGAGTATTCATAAGTCTGCATTGACACATAGATCCACCGTGTATTTCTCGTGGCTGTGTCCAAATTTGAGTCTTTATAGCATAGATCCATAGTGTATTTCTTGTGGCTATGTTGGATCATAATGACATGGATCCACAATGTATGATTGGTGGCCATGATTCACTTGACACTTATGCTTAGGGTCACTTGTACTTTGAGTATGGGAATTCCTACCTTAGTAAATGGTATGTTATTATGTTGATGTTTGTTTGTTGACAAGTTTCCGACTGATGTGCTCCTTGTTCTCAACAGACACATTCTACAAAGTATTTCAGCTGCACACGTTTCCAACTTCATACTTTAGGGGAAATTCTATTACACATTGTTTTAGTCACCCTTGTGACCTTAGATGATATGTGTATCACCTATTTCCTTGTTCCATGAAGGCTATTGAAGAAATAAGACTTTCCCTGAGAAATGGAATCATATTTTCCTTATTGAAAAACCCTATCAAGGAAGATCGTCGCACCTTTCCAGTGTTAAGGGTGCGACGATCCCAAATCATCACATGATGCACCACAATGGCCTGCGATGTTGTCGCAGGTTGCTCATGTTGAGGGTGCGACGATGCTCAAACAAAGGAAAAAGAATAATTTCTCGAAGGTTATAGAATGGAATCTTCGAAAAGATGAGGTGACCTTCGATTGGTTTGGATCTCACTCGCTTCTCTGATTTAGTGGGATCATCCTATTCTCTTCATCCATCCCTATTCACTTTATACAAGGAGGGATCTCTCATGGGAAAAGTCAGGCTCGCTTATGTATGAAGAATTTTTCTGAATATTGTGCTTGTGATAGCTTTGCTTTAGCTTTCCAAGTCAGGCTATGTATACTCTTCATCAAAAGCATTGGAAAAAAGGTGTGTGTGTTGAGGCAAAGGGCCATCGAAAGGGACCTTGCAACATCAAGGCATAGGTTACATTCTCCACTTTCATCAATATAATGTAGTAATACATTTCTTTCCTATAAAAGTGTCTCCATTTTTATTGCATAGATCTTTGATCTTATGCATAGGTTTCATTGGAATATATATATCGTTGCTCTCTCTTTGTTGGTTTGTGTTTCTCAACAGGTTCTGTTATCACATAAAGTTGTGGGAGGGTAAAAAAAAATCATTTTTTGGTTTTTCTTGTTGAGCCATAGGTTCTTTTTAGTTTCATATTTTCCTCCTAGGTTCATTTTCATTTTTGTTTCAATAAACCAAGTCTTTTAGCATTAGTCTAAGGTCTTATGGTGTGGTTATGTCATGGGTCAAATTGGAAATTATCATGACAAAGAGTGTTAGTCCCTTACCAGTCACATCTTTCTAATTAACATCATCACTTTGACATCTCTCTCTCATAAGCTGTGTCAAGTACCTCCATCTGTCACTTTACTTGCTCATGATGCCAGATGAGTTTGTAACTTAAGCGCCGCTGACTCACTAGTAGAGTTCACAGCGCCCTCAAAGTACCCTTTTTCATTTAAGTTAATCATTCACTTTCTAACATGACAAGAGTTTGTATTTTTTCAAAGATTATCTCTAACAACTTATAGGGATCATAAATTTTCAAATCCTAATGGTTTCCTTGAAGCATTCAAACCAAATTTTGGAGCAGGCGCTACAGACTGTGACTGGCTCTACAAACTCCACTGTGAACTGGTGGCAGAGGATGGTTGGCACTTTGACCACTTGAAGCCATTCCTGAGAAAATATGGCGATGTCAGTAGTTAGCTCTAGTCTACCAGGTACTCCATGAGTTTTCCCACCTTCTTTTAAGGTCTGGAAAGGGTTGGATGATTGTTTCTTTTGGTGGTGTTGCGAACTCTTGTTTGGCGTTGCGAACTTTCTCAGAAATTGTTGATCAGCTCTAGAGATTTTTCCTCACACCCTGAATTTGGTCTTTGCAAGCTATAAAACACCATGTTGTTCAACCACCACAGCCATTGTTCATTTACAACTACTTCAATTATCCAACCTAGGTTTTTGAAAAAACTTTTCTTTGGCGTTGCGAACCTTGCACAGTCAACCTAGTGCTGCTAACTCTATGTTCTAGAGCTTACTGCAGAAAATCGTTTGATGCAAACTTGGTTATGGTCCATACTCCTGGTTGATCTGATGAAATTAACCCCGGTGGTAGTCATTTGAGTCTAACTTAGATGTTTTGTCTCTTTGCAAACCTGAAATTCATAAAGTTTTCATATCAAATTTGTTGGCCTTGTTTCACAAATAGTTTTTCTGTATTATTTTCCCCTGTTCCCCTTAGCTGAAAGCATACCTGGTCTCATTTCTGCAGGGCATTAAATATTTAGCCTACAAATTTCCCACCCCCACTAATATTTCAAAAGAGTCTTACCCTAAAACCCTAACTCCCGTTTCTCTGTTTTACCCATGAGAAAACATTTAAACTTTGTGTTGAGGTTTTCCCAGCTAACATTGATGGATAAACAACAAAAGAAAATTTAAAAAGGAGGGGGCATTGTGAGGAATGAGCCTTATGACATGCGATTGTTTGCTGCTGAACCCATGATGAGGGAAGTATTCCGAAGAGTGGGTTGTTTAAATTTCTGTCAGAAAATGCAAAGGGGGCACCCCGAGGTAGCCATGGAATTTGCCCTGAAGTTTGATGGGACCAAGACCAAGGTTGGGGTAGTTGAATTTGAGGTATTTGAAATAACCATATCAACAACTACTGTAATACCTAATATCGGGGAGAGATGGTTTAAATCCATGAACCTAAATGCAACCTTCTCTAAAGAATTCCTCAAACTAGAATATCAAGGAGATAAATTATCAAAAGGAGTGCCCAGGAACCATATGATTGAAGGTTTTGATAAGATGCTGAGGGTAATCCAAAGATACTTTACCTGTGAAGGGAGATTCAACATGATTTATTAGTACCACATAAGACTACTTATGCACTTCATAGGCAAAGATTGTATGAATATTCCTTTCTATTTGTTTAGGAGTATTGGAAAAATGGCTGACAGAGTCCAGGCTAAATCTAAGGCAATTGAGACAAGTGTTTTTCATCCAGGGATAATTAAAATGCTTGTGATGGAGGAATTAAGGAAGAAAAACATTGAGTGGGAGGAATTCATTACTTCTTCACACTTTCAATTAAATATTGCTCATAATCCATAGTTCAAAGTACAAAGCCCTCTTCAGGATGACATGACTGTACATGCAAAGACCAACAACAAGAAGAAGAACATGGATACTGTTAAAGATGATGAAGCAACTAAGGAAGATCCAGTAGAAGGAGGATCTTCTCAGCCCTCACAAAGAGAGGTTTCACCTTTTCCAACTCCCATCCCAGTGGAGACCCCTTCAGCTAGAACCACAAGTCTGAGAGGGAGAAAGTTATTGTTCCCTTAACCACTTGCTGCAGACAAGGTCAAGGCTTGGAGACCTTTCACTAGATCATCAACAAAGCAGGAAAACATTGTGAAAGAAGACATAATGGAAGCTCCAATCAAGAGAAAAGGTAAAGGTAAAACTGTACCTATCAAAGAGCCCATTGAAGTTGTATACATAACTACTCCTCTAGAAAATCCTACCTTTAATAGGTTGAACAACCAACTTAAAGAGGCCAGAGATGAAATTGCTAAATTAAAGAGGGAGGAGTTAGTTGAAAAGAAGCAACTAAGTGATCTCATGGATATGTATTGTGGGACTCTTGTAAAGGCCAAGTTCATAGCTAAATATTTAGACCTCTCCACAGGCAGCTTACAAACTTGTACAAACAAAATATAGCCTACCAGAGTCAGATTAGGGGGCTAAAGATGGAGCTGCAAACTTTTAGGGAGGAGCTGGCCAAGAAGAATTTGGATATTTTAGCCCAAGTTGCCACAAGAAGGAGTTATAGACTCAAAAAATAAAAAAAATGAAATGCCTAAAAATAGTTTCAGTTTTGGACAGTGCCTGTTTTTGCAATTTTGAGATTTTGGTGGACAATGATGCTTATGAACTAAAAAATTTCACTCATATACTAGATCATGAGTTTTTACATCATATGTAGCTCTGAAGATGGTTTTTGGGGTGTTTTGGGGCTCTACTAGATATGTTAAGAAACTACAAGAAAGTTCATAGTGCCTGGCGCTGTGAACTTCCTTATACAGTCAGGTGCTGTGAATTGGCTAATACATATGGCGCTACAGAATTTGCTGCGAACTCCTGTTCTGGGGGTTTCAAGAGGATCAACGATTTCCAAATGGCTAGAGAAGTATGGGAAAATTACTTGGATGTCATTTTAAAGCTGGAGGGACACCTGACAAGAAGAAGATGCGCTCAAGGGACACTTCATCATGCATATTAAAGATATTAGGGTAGTGGCCAACTTTAGCCTATTTTCTAGCAGTTTGTTATTTTTGATTGTAGAACTGTAGTTACTTCAGTTTCAGACGTGGGAATCATATGCTAGAGGGTAGGATTAGAATTTTAATGCTATCATTCACAATATAAGCTATAAGATAGGCATTAGAAGTCATTGAGGGGTTCGAATGGTTGAGATGAACTCTTTTTGTAATGTACTAATGTAACAAAGCCAACCATGGATTTTTATGTATCAGACTTGAGAATTTTTGTCTTATAGAAGTCAACTTCTTTCCTGCCATCTTGCTTCTCTCTTACTCTGAATTTACTATCATTGAATGTTTCAATTGATATTTTATAGTTGTATTACAATGGAGGTTTGATTTTGATGTTGTTATAATTATTCTTAGAGTTTAAGATTTGATTAAAGAAGTTCTTGTGTCTAAATCTTTTTCTTCATTGGTATGCTAGTAATGACTGATGCTAATAATAGACTTACTTCATCTTTCTCACTAAAGTCTTCCTTATATCCACATTACTCTTTAAAATTTTGATCTAAGTTAGACAAGACCTCATTTGCTGATGCACTTTATCTAGAACTTTATGTGATTTACATTGCTGGGCTGAGTTTTATCCATTTGGCACTTTATCTTAAAACTTACCTTACAAACCTATTGATGGGTATTGAGATTGCACTTTACCAGTAAAAGTGTGACTTTCAGTGCTAATAGGTTCAACATCCCACAGACCTTGAGATGGAGCAAGGACAACACTATAAATAATCAAACAACATTTAAACGATATGTTGTTTATCCCTTATTGAACTAGTATATATTACAATGGAAATCTAAGGAGAAGTTTGTATTATGTCATGTTTTGTTCTAATTTCTTGTTGAAGTTAGGGAGATTAGTTTGTTTTAACACTTACCGATTTGTCCAGTAACAATACTTAACCATTCTCCATCTTCCACGACATCACATCACCATTTCCCAATCACATTTATTTCCCTTTCCACATCAGCTGCCACTTATGTGAATGTAATGTCGTTATTAAAGTGGCGAAGATTTCTTAAGCCTTGTAATAAATTCAAAATCTTGTCGTGCAGGCTAAAAAATTTG
Organism: Picea sitchensis; assembly: GCA_010110895.2. Classification (NCBI taxonomy): domain Eukaryota; kingdom Viridiplantae; phylum Streptophyta; class Pinopsida; order Pinales; family Pinaceae; genus Picea; species Picea sitchensis. The sequence continues at coordinate 24,917 of SNQJ01S0059279.1, read as the reverse complement.
AAATAATAGATACACTAATTAACCATCAAGGAAATACATGGTAAATTAAATAAGGAACTATTAGGCCAAGCTGTAAAACATTATATCGATAGTATTGCCACCTATTAGTAAGACTAGAAAGTAATGTAAATAATGTCAAGTAGGAGAAAAGAGTTGTATTGTGGAGATATGCTAAATACACTCGGACGTGAAGACCAAGAGTTCCAATGGTTGCTATCTTACAAGTGTTGCAAGGCCCTCCCTTCTTCTGAGAAGAAAAAAAACTAGGTCTAGACCTCAGACATAACTTTGGATAGTTGTGTTCTGGAGGTGACAAACTTCAAAGAGTTAGTTCAGTGGTGCGCATATAAATTTGGTTAAGAGAGGAGAATAATTTAGCTTCAAGGACAACAACCTATCTCCTTAGCTCCTTCAGTATTCACAAGAATTCTATGACTCTTGAAGCCTACCACATAGTTTAAAGGTGAATAAACCAATGAGTTCCTCAAAGAAAACAGAGGAGGAGAAGAGCTCCTCAAGAAATATTTGGTCGACCCAAGGAATAATACCAATTCTTCCAAGATTGAGGTAAGTTCATTAAAGTATCCCTACAAATAATTTTCCTGATTGTTTTCTCACATGATTGGTTTGGAATCAACTACCTATGTGCTGAGAAATATCATGTATATTCTCCATTTCATTGTGCATCCTCATTGATTGGGGTCACATTATTTCCATTGAACTCTCTTTTCGACTGGGTGGTCTGAAAAGGACTCGAAAATTTGCAAGATACCAGATATATAAAATATGCAGAATAGAAATAAAATGCTATAAATGGCAGAATAACAGTAAAATATCCAGCACAATCTTCACAATACACAGAAATGATATAACAATAGCAATAGAAATAACACTTTGATTCAGAAAGCAATGTTCACAGGCCTCTTGGGGAAACCTCTGTCGGCATTTCTGTTATAATCATCTCCAAGCTAGGGTTCTCATACCCTAGACCCTTATTTATACTAAATATGTCTATTAGAGAGAATCATCTAGAGAGGAAGATCCTTCTGAAGCGAGCTTCTAGTAGGTCTTCTTACATCTATATTCTATTTTATTGAAGAGCCTTATTAATATTGACCTTTATTACATCCGAGATACATTGATCTACCTATATGCTTGGGTTAGGACTGTAACATGTCCGCCCCTTAAAAACAACCTTGTCCTCAAGGCTTGAGATGTAAAATTTGTTGTAGAATGGTAATTTGGTTCCCAAGTGGCATCTGGCTTTGGAGTCATATATTTCCAATGTCTTAGAACTTCCTTGATGGTTCTCTGACAGCGGCAGCTCTGGCCCAGTCCAAAAGCTGCTTTTAAGGTACAGCCAAATGGATCGCTTCTTGACTAACTCTGGAAAGGATTGGTTTGATTTGCTTTGGTTGCAATCACCTTCTTCAATCATGAAACAGAAAAAACATGATGTAGCTTCGAATGATTGGGCAAAGTTAACTGATAGGACACATGTCCCGCACATTTGAGAACATTTAAGGACCTTAAAATTTGGGTGCTAGTTTTTTGACACTGCTCGGCCTTGATTGAAGTTTGCTTATATGGTTGCGATGTCGAAACACTGATCCCCTTCTACAAGTGGCGTTAGGCTGACCTTGATTTGCTTGCTTCTTCATTCTATTCCGTACCATGACCAAGTTCTCTTTAAAAGTACGAAGGATGTCCTCTCGAAATGTAAGTGTTTAGTCAACACTTTGGACCTTCAAGACACCACGTAATTTTGAGAGAACTGAAGGTGGCTTACGTCCATATACCACTTCAAAAGGAATCATACGAGTGGTTGTATGGTATGTGATGGTACACCACCATTTGGCGAGGGGTAACCATTGGCCCACTGGTGTTGTTTTTAGAGGCAAAACACTTCAGATATGTTTCTAAACACTTGGTGACAACTTGTTTGACCATTAGTTTTAGGGATGATAAGGTGAGAATGCAATTGTGTGCCTTGTAGCTTAAACAACTCTTGCCAAAATTGCTTGTGAAAGTTGGGTCTCAATCGAAAACAATAGATCGCGGCATGCCATGAAGCTTGAAGACACAGTCCATGAAAATTTGAGCCAAAGTGGATGCGATGAAATGGGTGGGGAAAAAAAATGAGCATACTTGGAGGCGATCCACCACCACCATTATGGTGAGGTTATTCCCGATTTGAGTAAGCCTATAATAAAGTCCATAGAGATATCGCTTCCAAATAGTAGGAGATCGGAAACTGAGTTGGAGAAGTGCACGGAATTTATTTGTTTTTCCCTTTTTTGTGTTGACACACCTCACATTCGGCGACAACTTACGGATATCTGTTCATACCATCCCAGCAAAAAGAGCGTTTGACTCGGTCATGTGTTTTGGTCAACCCTGAGTGCCCAATTGAGTGTAGCATGAGCTCGAGAGAAAACTATAGTGGATTTGAGCTTGGATTGTTTACTTAAATACAAAGCGGCCTTTGTATCGAAAGCTCATCACAGGCGAGGAGTACCCTAGGGGCAGACCTTGTTCTGCGATTCTTGGATGTTCACAAACTTTTAGGATCTTGAAGCCATTCTTGGCAAACGTCTTGGAGCCAATCTGGTACAATGAAGGAAAAGAAAAAGGATCATGATCTTCATATTTTGGAGACTGATTGCATCCGCCCGAGAGTTGTTATCTTGCCCTTCTTGTAAATGATCTCATAATCATATCCAAAGAGCTTAGTCACCCATTTTTATTTGTTCTGGAGAATTAGTTGATCGAGAAAGTACTTGAAGGCTTTGATGGTCTATCTTAATTTGATGTTGCCCCAAAGAATCTGAGGCATACAACTCGACGACATGCATAATTGCCAACATTTCTTTTTTCATAAATGGGTTTACTTGATTCTTTCAAACCGGTTGCTTGCTAAAGTGAAGGCCGAGTGCGACCCTCTTGCATAAAGGACCTTGCGATTCCTTTCTCACAGTCACATTCCAACACAAAAGGTCTTTGTGAAATTAGGAAGGAGGCAAAACCCCCAGAATTGGTGCACATGGATGTCTTCAAGGTTTGAAAAGCTTGAGCATTTCTTTGGAGTCCAAGTGAAAGAGTTCTTTTGAGGATAGCAGTGAGAGGTGCTCGCAATCTTTCCATAGTTCTTGAACTTGCGATAATACCTGTGAGGCCCAAAATCCATAAGATTTTGAGAGTCTTTAGGTGATGCCAGGTCTTGCCTTAGCTTCAATCTTTTTAGAGTCCATACTGATGCCATCCTTTCCCGCTAGATGACCCAAGTATTCTATACGAGGGCACAAAAGCATTTGAATTTTATTTAGAAAAGTTAGTCTTTGAGAGTAGGCAGAGAACTTGATCCATGAGTAAGATGGTACACATCATGGTTTGCTATATATGAGGATATCTCAAAGAAAACTAGAACAAAATAATGAGGAGAGCTGAAGACATGGTTCATGAGACTCACGGAAGGTAGAGGTGTTAGGAGCAAACCAAGAGGCATGACCAAAAACTCTTAGTGGCCCTCATGAGTGTGAGAAAAGCGGTCTTAGGAATGTGTCTCATCGTGTCACAGTGATAGCCCAAAGCGAGATCCAAGTTTAGTAAGGAGTGCAGAGCCACTCAGTTCATCCAGGAGGTCATCCCGATAGCCGAATGCAGGAAATTTGTCTTTGATAGTTAGTTTGTTGAGAACGAATGGGACACATTCTCCAAGAACCTTCTTTCTTGAGTGCCATGGCTGGCCAGGAGAGGAGTAGAGATAGATACTAGGATGGATGACTCCGACGATAAGAAGTTCCTGGACCATTTTCCAATTTCATTTTTTATTTTCCCAAAGGGTGGTGATATGGGCGTATATTGGGGGAAAGGCTTCATGGGACCACAGAGATGGAATGGTCATGGACTTTCTTACTTGAGGAAGGAGGAGTCCTTGGGGAGTGGAGAGTACTGTTTGATGTTTAGAAAAGGAGGGCTTGGAGGTCTTGGGAGCCTTTTAGTGGGGTCCTAGAAATGACATGTGGCATGGAGTTAGGCAATGACACCAAAATGACCTATTTTGAGCCGAGTTTTTCCATCCCCTGACTGTTGATGATCTCTGGTGAACCAACAATGATGCCTTGAAATTTATATTGGTGGCCTCCTTGATTGAGATGCATGGTTAAGTTATGAAAATCAATGAGAATGGGACACAAAGTCCTTAGCCGGTCTGCACCAAACACAATATGCAGCCCATGTATGATACATGAGCATATGGGATTTTGGGTAGTAGTCACCGATTTGGAGACACACATTTTCCTGGCCCTACTATTTCATAGAACCACCATTGGCAATCATGATTTGGAAATTGTTGATGGCATGGATGCTGTGATAAGGTTTCTTGGGTGTCACGTGACGAATAAAATTGTGGAGTGTTGCCCTTATCAACGAATGATGACCTTTGATTGCGTGTAACCCGGTCACTTGAGAGTTTGGGGTGGAGAGAAGCTGGTGAGAGCATTGAGAGAAATGATAGGTTCCCGCCGGGGAGGGTTAGAGGGAGGTTTAGGTCGGTGATTCTGAAGTGACTTCGAACCTGAGGGAGTGTCAACATCCTCTTCTGAATATCCTCAAAGATGGCCATAAAGATTTTGTTCCTTACATTTTGTGTCACGGGAGATATTTGTCATCATAATTATATGAGGAGGAGCCTTTGAGTTGGCGTTCAACCATTCGTACAGGTCGATTTTGGATTTTAATGGGGTAGGAGGGAGTAGTGGGGTTTCTTTGGTTTGGAATTGTGGGATAAAGGAAGACTTATGGTTTTTGGAAACAATTTGTTGAGTTTCTTTAGATTTTTTGGTAGCCTCCACCCAAATTAAGTGGAAATTACAGGCCGTAGGACATGGTGAATCTCCTCAGCAGGCCTTGATGAAACACTCTTTCAGGAAAAGCATCGGTCATTGCCTCATTAGAAAAGCCAATGCAATCAAATGAAACTAGCGATCCTTCTCACGTGCTGATTGCTTCAATTTTTCAAAGCAAAGAACCAAATAAATGGTTGGTGTCGATGTCAAAGTGTTCATAAAAGCTCCACCACAAATTGGATCAAGCAATATACCCATGACGAGAAGTTTTTCTCCATTGCCACCATTGCCAACGTTCTTGATCTAGATGGAGACACCATATGAAGTTTGGCCGAATCATCTGTAATGTTGTAGAGGAAAATAATGTTCCATTTGGGTGACCAATTACGATGGAGTCAGAGCCATCAAATTTATTTATCCACCCGGAGGAACATATATCCCATTGAAAGTAGTGGGGTTGAAAGGAATGGGAAGAAGTTTCACCTTGAGTCTTTTTATGTGCATCGGGAAAAAGAGTCATGGTAGGGATACTTGAGTTTGGCAGTGCCAGTGATGCAAAGGAAACGATTCAAGATGGGTGGAGTGAGTTAGGTAATTTGACTTCCGCCATTTGCGGACTGCACGGCTACATTTGTGGATGCATTTATGGATGCATCACGAGGAGCAATAATGTGAGTTGTTGCACTTCTTGTTGGAGTCTCGAGGAAGCGGGGATTGCAAGGTGTTGAGGCGAGACTCTAGTTCTTAGTTAAGGGTATGGGCCATGAGGATGGAGTAACTAAAAATTAGGCGGGTGTGAAATTTGCAGTCTTGAGAAAAATGATATGGATGAATGTGATAAAGGGAAAGAGAATCCTAATGGAACTAGAGTCTCAAATAATGGTGAAAAATGTCTAGACTTTTTTTTTTTTTTTAATTCTTGATTTTTTTTTTTTTTTTTTTTTTTTTTTTTTTTTTTTTTTAAATTCCCAAATTCTGAACCAACGAGAAATGTGTATTTACTTAGCAACCCGAACCGGATCTTGCTGACAATAGATCTTGCCCATTTAATTTGTTTATGTTTATGTTTATGTTCCCAAGGATTCTAGACAAGGGTTTACTTACTGTTCTATAGCTCTCGATATCGTCTGAGGTCCATGAGTAGTACTCGTTAATATCTCGGGGGCACTAACTAAGGAGGATAGATTGTACCCTTATCGTACTACGAATACCAGTGCTAGAAATTATCTTCGAGTCTTGTTCTCGATGACAACTATATTAGTCCGTGACCAGATAGAGTTTATCTAAAGGGCTTCAAGAAATCTAGAGCCAATCCATTACATAGGTGATTTACATTTGATCTTTACCCTCGAAGGGAATTATGACATATGGGTTGGTGTAGCCAACAAATGTAAGAACCACTTGTATTTCTAGCGTGTATGAATCCCTCAATACGGGTTTTATCGTGTAGCAACCGGATCTGTGGCTTAAAGATCTTGGGAATCGTCTACGAAGAAAAAATGCCACAATTTCTGCCAAGGAAAGTGCGATACCACTTATGAATGCCGGATATATAAAATGTCGACGAAATAAAATGCTGAAATGGTAGAATAGCGATTAAAATATCGGCATAATCTTCACAATACACATAAATGATATATGATAGCAATAAATGGCACTTTGATTCATAAAGCAATGTTCTGGAAGGCCTCTTCGAGGGCAGCCTACAACAGGGCAATGCTCTATTACAATAATCTCAAGCTAGGGTTCTCATGCCCTGCGACCCTTATTTATACTAAATATGTCTATTAAGAGAAGCATCTGGAGGAAGATCCTTCTAGAGCTATATTAGGTCTTCTTACATCGCGTATTCTAAGATCCTTCTAGAAGCGAAAGCTTCTATTAGGTCTTCTTACATCTGCCTTATTCTATTTTATTGAAAGGCCTTATTAATATTGACCTTTATTACATCCAAATACATTGATCTACCTATGTGCGGGTTAGGACCTTAACAAAATTCCACATGACATCTTATTTGATTTTCACCATAGCTTACTGCCATGTTTTTGAAAACTTGCCTAGGGAAAGAAGTGTTGACTTCAAGGTGGAACCAGTCTTCACCTGGTATCCAACCTTATGGAGGCACAAGTCTCAATATTGTTTTTACCTCGTTCACAATAATTTCATCTTTGAATTTAAAAAACTGATCTTCAACCCTAACACGTCAAGATTGTCTCTCGAAGCTTCCACCTTTATCTCAAATAAAGGAGTTTTTAAAACCACTGAAGATATTAGCATCATAAGGTTATGTGGTTTCTAAGAGAAACCCTTTCTCCTTCCCTTATATGTATCAGACATACATTTTATTATAGAAGTATGCATGCAATACAAGTCCTGGGTGTTGACGCCTAAAAAAAGTGCAACATAAAGTTCTTGCCTGCAAATAAGTCACAATGAATTATTACTTATATATATCTTAAATAATACTATATAGGTGGGATCCCTTGATAAAATCAATGATATAAAGCACTCTTCTTATTTACGCTCCTAATTACCTTGCAAAAAAGATTCATAGTTTCAAAGAATAAGAGTGGAAATCCTAACCTATTTACATGTGCAACTAATGAATGATAAGGGTGCTAGCAATTTGATTTCAAAATAAAATAAATGTTTATCAAACATATCAGTCCACTCTTACTACCCTTAGGTTCAGATATATTGTTTCAAATATCCATAATACACCACTCATGGTCTATTTGCATGCATGGGCAAATACTCATTATGTTGGATATGATATAACACTAGCGAGGAATGCGGGACATATTTTTTTCATGCTAAGTGTTAAATGGGCTATTATGTTTATGGAGTTCATATTAGAGGCCGATTTGAATTTTAATTTGGAAATGGAACTTTATGTTATATACATTTAGATATGTGATGGCGTTATTCTATGATTGGAATACGTGTTTTTGGAAACTGGAAGAGCTCTATTTTTTGTTGTGGTTTGTGGAATTAAATGAAAAATAAGGGAAGCAACATGCATTTACTGCACGTCATTCTTACCCTACCTCGAAGCTACCACTTTCACTTCTCCTCACATTCGTTCGCTACTCTGGTTAGCAGCTCCTCAATTCTGCTCGACCGTTGGCAGAAAAATAGTTGTGCTCTTAAGATTTCTGGTATTCTTCTCACCGATATGTTGTCTCTTATCTCTCCATTCGTGATGGTAACCTCTGCTCTAGATAAAATTATCATGTTGGCTCTTGTAGTTTGCATGCGGAATGTGTTTGTTTTCCGAAGCTTTTAATGGATTTATTGTGGGAATTTTGGTCGTATAACTCGCATGTTGAATTGGGTTTCTTCCTGTTGGTATTAAAATGTTTCAAATTGGCAAGAGCGTTCAACATTTTTTTTCTGTTTGAGTTGTGTGGTTATATGGGCCTAGAGAAAAGGTGATATTATTATGATATGGCTATTGATAAGTAATTGTGGGTGAAGGTGTTTATTTTTTCTCTTTTCGTATGATTATTTCCAAGGGTTTCCTCTGTAAAAGAAAATATGGAATTGGGTGTTGTCAATATTATGTAGCACCCTCAGCCTAGAGTATGTGCAATCTTATTTCTTTTACCACAACTTGGATGTTATGGGTAGCCTGTGTGATTTATCCTCATGTCTGTTGAAGGAAAAGAATTGGGTTTTGTTTTGCTTGCAACGCATGTTTCAAACCCTATGCCTATATGCTTTCTCCAGGCCTCTTCTCCTCTTCCAATGCATAGGTGAATGAATAAAATAAAATCCATATTCTAAGTTTTGTTGAATTATTGGACGCACATTCAATTTCATGATTATTGTGTTGTATTCTTATTGCATATCGACACTTTCGAAGTCTCGCAGTCATTTCATGTTTTCCTTGCAACTATTTTAAAAAGGTGACATAGATCTGTGTATTTTATTACAGTCACTTTGGGAATTAAGTATTTGTCTTTGCTTGCAGCCATGCCTTGAGGCCTGTGCCTATTTTCCAGTCCTAAACCTTGTTTTCCCGTCCGAAAATCTAGACATGCAAATACTATAGACCTAGTTTCAAAGTCTCGTCCAAATATTCAACCCGACGGTTGAAAAGATTGAGGTTGCCCACAAATTTAATGCTTGTTTTTTATTGGTCTATGCTGTGGTTTGAAAGATTTTTGAGTTTAAAAGAATTTCTATGGAAGCAATGCCCACCAAAGTCGCAGGGGGTTTTCAATCCTTGTTTGTTTGCAACTGTTATTGGAAGTTGTGACGTGAATATTATGTAATAGAAAGATCTTATCTCTATGTTTCTCTTCCTCTCACGATGTTTGGGACAATCTATATAATTATGACAACTAAATTGTTTTATAAACAATCTCCTACAAAAAAATATGATAGTTTAAAATGAGAAATGAAATTTGTTTCTTTTTATATAATCATATTAATTCCACTTGAGTTTTATATTGCACGATTTAAAAGGATTGTTGTAGATCTTGTGTGTGAAGTTTTAAAGGAGTTCTATCGCACAAACAAATTTGGTGAAAGTTTTGGATGGCAAACAATGGATATTCAAATGATTTTATAGATATTGGCGATGTTGATTTTAAATGTTATTTCTTGTAACAGAACAATAACATTTTTTTTCCCATTCATTGTTTCATTTTTCGTTCATTATACGATCTCCACCTTCCCAATAACATTTAAACACCCCCTGTTCTATTATCTTTAATATCATTTTTAAATAAAAAAGATTCAAAAGGTTTGGATAATAATTCTGGATTGGAAATTGTGACATGGATATATTGTTTTGGAAGGAAAGGACTCTGCGTTGCTTGAAAAATATTCATTGTTGATTCCTGTCCATGCTACCATTTTTCATTCATTATAAACCCCCTCATATTCCCAATGACCCTATCATTCCCTATTCAATTACATATGCTTTTGTTTGCGAATGATAGAGCCAACATCTTGATTTTATTTAGGTAGAGTATTAGCGAATGGATTGTTAAAAGTTTTCCTATTCTGATTGAAATATTGCTTCAGGATGAGTTTCTTTAGCAGGGGCAGCAATGACATAGGTGTAAACAAAGGTAGAGGAAACAATTGGCAAAGAGGCCATAGAAGGCCACGTTTCTCAATACATTTTGATGTTGATACACAAGAACTAAATCAACTTTTCCAAGCTGGGTTTTTCAATCTAGTTGGCCAAGGAATTCTGCAACCTAGGCCTGAGAAGCCTCCTTTCCAACCACACCAAAATTTCTCTGGTATGCGTGTTCCCCCTCATGTTTATATGCAGCCAGAACCACCTGCCAATGATGGTTGGCAAGAGATTGTCCATCAGCCTATTGCACATCATAATGGGTAGCCTACAATATCATTGCCATTGCCCCCTCCTCCACCACCATTTAATCCAATAGCCCAAGCTGATCGCGTTGCTTCACCAACCCAGTATTCACATGCAAGAAAAAGGCTTAGAACCACTATGCCCAAACCAAAGATTGATTAAGGGAAAAAAGTGGCCAATTCCCCTAACTCTTCTGAAAATTTCTCTGAATCAATGTCCTCCCATCTCCACCTCAAGGATAATTGCTCCCATGTCATCAACGAAATCCATCCTCAAGGTTCCAATCAGCCTAAAGCTACTACAGAAGGAAAAACAACAGAAATATCAAAAGAGAGCAGTAGTGAAAAGAGGCAAACCGCTTTTCATAGTGTTGTTCCTGAGTTTATACATAAGGCTTCAAAGTATAATGTCAAGGCATCCGAAAAATAAAGAGAGTTTAAAATATGAAAAGAAAGTCAATCCTTAGGGAAATAAGCTATGGTTGATTTCTGAGTTGTCTTTTCCTAGCTTCCCAACGTTCCTGGATGTTAATTATGTCATGTTCAATCGCTGCCCATGAACATTCAAGTTCAACCTGGGTGTTAGCAGTCTCTAAAATGGTATTGAACAAGTTTAATGCAATGTTGGTTTGATCTGTGAGACCAGGTTCTATATTAGGCTGTCTTTCCATAGGTACAATCATGAAGGAAATAAAATTTAAAGATCTGTTGTTTTTATGTTTGCTTTTTCTTGCCTTCAATTATATGAGAAAAATTCCCGAAATTGAATTAATAGTATAACAATTTAGAGGTCGTTTTCCGTATCTGAGTCAAATTGGAAAATAATGAATATGATGAAAGAAAAACATAAAGCTGTTAACAAAGCGAGGCATCAATCACAGAATAATCTCACTCTGATACATAAGAAGAAAAATGGATGTGAAACCATTAATGAAGCATGAAAAGTGGTAATCTAACTAATTCACAGTTCTTGCATTTGCTAATAGACAACACAGAGGAAAATATGTAAACAATCAGATAACTAAATGAACCATACAACCATAGTAGATGTTGTACTAAGTTGTGATTAAGCTTTCGTCAAAGACATATAAATAAGGATGTTGGAATACGAGAGAACAAAGGAACACATACCTCAAGATCGACGAAAAATGGTTTCTCTGGTTTGCATTTGTCTTAATTCCAGAAAAAGAGAGATCTCTCTCTTACAATCGGCCAGGAAAAAGCCTTCTTTAAGTCTTTTGAAATTATATTTATACAAAAGGTTACCAACCCTAGACGGTTGAAATTTTCCTTACTCCTAGATATTAACGGTTACAAAATAAAAACTTGAACCGTTCCACTTGTTTCATTTCTATCTCTTTCTCAAATTGGCAGAACGAGCATGCATGTGTTATTTCATTACTTCTTTGAAATGCTTCCTTCACCTGGCTCGATACACTCGACGCACCTTCTTAGAAACTGTACTAAAATTCTAGAAGGCTCTGTCACATCCTTTGCCTAAAAAAGATACATCTTTCTTTGTAATTTTGACCAACTGTCTTCAATTCTTTTACCTTCAAAATTTATTGACTGCAACTGTAGATTTGGCTTTACCAGCCATCTATCCATTTGAGCGATGTCAAACTACCTCAATTGTGAAATTTCAATTTGAGCTTAATTTAAGCTTTCTTTGATGTCCAATTGATGATTTATAACATTGATTTGTCCTAGTATTCCAACACAATCGTCCTTTCCAATGCCTAGTGATTTTTATCTAACAAATCAAAAGCCTCTTCACAATCTTCCTTTATTTCTTTGGCCATTTTCTTACTCTTGACTATATTGGCCTCCAATGCCTTTAGTATGATATCACCCCTAATTTGTTCTGTGACAATCAATCTGGGATTTACTGGTACCTCTTCTCTAGCCGAAGATACAACTGCCTTTTGAAAGGTGGTTCGCGCTGCATTAGCCTCTTTTTCTATGAAAAGAATATTATCTAATGATTGGCCCATCTCTTGAAAATAATATTAGGTGATCCCTACCTTAGAAAACAGGCTTTGTTGTACTGCATCCAGCTTCTGATGCACTTCCAGTGCCTATGCTTGAAACGCTGCTATATTTACAAGTTGGCTTTTAGTAGAATTCAATTTAGCTTGCAACTTCCTTAACAATTCTTCTTGTTGGATGACCTGTCCTTGACTTGCTTGAGTAGTCTTGTGTACTTCTTCAATATCAGATTTAAGTTGTTGAATTTCTTGTTTGTCTTTGGCTCTAGCCTGTTCGATTTCTTTGTTGACCTCTCTTTTGACATTATTCTCTAAATTCCTTATTTGATCTCGCAGCTGACTTATCATTTGATTTCTCTGTCTCAGCCTTACTTTCAGGTTATCAACAGAAAATAAGTTGGTCATTGCAAAGGCTCCCAAAGAGCCTGCCACCTATGTAGCAAAGTCTTCATCTTCCAAATTTTGCCCGTCTAATAATAGTTTGTGCTTTTTTACCATTGTACCTTATTTCGGATGCATTTCTTGTTTCACCACATATTTCCTCTTCTTACTGAAAAATAAGTCAGAGGAAGGTATCTCTTCAATAGAGATCATGGTGAGATCACTTACATATATAACTTAAAGATTGGGAATCCCTAAAATTGACTGTAAAGGGGTTAAGGCTGTAATAGGACTGTCTAACTCTATGAATTGCGTTCCTTCTGTTGTTCTGGGGGTATCAGCAGGAGTAGTTGACGATAAAGGAAATATCATTTGATTTTGTTTTAGAGGTGTCTCGGATTTGAAACCTATTTCAGACTCTGGATGTTCTGTCTGCGAAGTTTCTAATCCTTGCGAAGACACTTTGGGATTCTTTAGGGTTTCCTCAACAGTCTGCTTACCAAAGGACTTTGGTTCAAAACCTGGAGGTATACTTTCTTGTTCTGGAGGAGTGGTTATCGATTCTCCCTGTAGTATCTTGGGCAACCCACTTCGTATGTGTTTTTGAAAAGTGAAAAAGTTGGCCTGTATGTCAGGGGGTAATGCTTGGACCTTGTCTAGTACCTCCTCATAAGCTCTGATTCCTTTGAATATGTCATCACAAGGGGAGTCTTCATGCTCATATGTTTTCATATTGCATTGAGCTAGGTGATTTCCCACAATTTGATATGGATCATGCCTTCTGAGCTCAACATCAACCAGTTTAACATCCTCTAATGTTGTAGCTTCCACCTTAGAATGACCAAAATTTAGCAGTGAAAACCTTCCAACCTTTAGAGGAAAAAATGGTCAGAATTTCTTCTGAACTTATTTTAACTCTTTGTCGATGCCTCCTATTATTATTTGGTATGCCACTTCTCTGCACACTAGTCTGTCAAGTAGAAAATTTGGGAGAGCATGAGGGGGAATTGAGCATCCAAAATCTCTAATATAAGAGAAATTCTCTTCAATAAACCAATTTGCAACTGTTTTAAGGTTTTCCATAATTTGCTCTGAAATCCGAGGGGGTGGATAACCATACAATGCTTGATGAACACGAATCACTACATAGTGACATATTTCATAAAAGAAATCTTTAACCTTTTCTTCCCATAGTTTAGAATGATAGAAATGGATGGGTTCTGCACAAGTTGGGTTCCTGCTCCAAATCATCAAGGGAAACAGAGTAATATAACAGATGGCATCCATGACATATGCAAACATATAAAAATACACAGGTTGGTCTTTTGACTTTGCCATTTTTTATTCAACAATTTCTTTGGTTAGGTTATCAGACATAATCTTATACCAATCGAAAGTGAAACCTTTGGCTACTTCATACATGATTGATACCCATTTCACCAGGAAATGGGTAGGGCTTTTCCTTCCGAAAAGTCTACATAGCATCATGGCTATATAGACCATATATTCATTTAATGATGTGGTGGCATAAACACCATGAGAATCACCTCTGAATTTCGCTGGAATTCCCCACCATGTTTTAATTATATCTGGATAGGTTTGGTCAAATTCTGTACATTCCTTTCTTTGAAACTCTTCTACGAATGTAGAATTATAAATATATTTAGAAACATGGGATAACTTGTAAATTACTTGAATGTGTTCTGGCCTGAAAGAGCCAACAACAACTTTTTGATGATTTGTGATGCTCCTGGTCTCCACATTGGTGTTCTCTAGAGCCCAGTTTATCATGTCATTGTATGGCATGAGTTTCGGTCATGTAGCAATTTTATGAAGTTCAACCTTTGCTATAACTTTGATTTTAGTTCCGTGCTTATTAGTCTTTTCGTCTCCAGAATCATCTGGGCAATTTATGACTTCACGCTCCAGGATTTCGAAAATCTACATCTAGGACCTGACTGAATCCACAGCATGTGGTGTGGTATTAGACAGAATGTCCGAGTTCGGATTTAAGCCTTCACCAACGTCATCAATCTTCTTCAACGTTTTCCTGGGTGCCATGATGTATGTGATAAAAAACAAATACCTGTTACAGAGGAGAAGGCGTAAGATTTCTTTGAGTAAAACTTACTTTTTTGCTGGAAGTGAAAATGGATTTTGAAATAAAAACTTTTGTTCACCCTCAGTCCACCTTAACTCGGGCGTGCTTCTACGAACGGTGAATTTATTTGTTTTAATGAGGAGGGTACAACTGGAGATACACATCTTACTCTATAAAATATTTCCGTTGATCCAAAATAAATGTTGTCCAATATCAACGATTCGTGACTAGGAATTTTGGATGTAATATCATTGAGAAATCCTGAAATGCGAAAGAGCGAAAAACCAATTTATATCGTTAATTTTTGTTAGAGGTTTAGATTAAGCATGCTTAAGAACTTAATGTTTTCGGGACTTCATTCTTCGGGTTTTTTTAGGTGTGATGTATTATAATTCCCCGATTCCCGAAAATGCGACTGATTGAAATTAATTATATTAAGTATGTTTAACCCTTTTTAATTAATCACAATTAAGAGAGGACTTTGTGACTTTACATATCGAGATTTTAAGCTGTCGTTTAAGATGAGATTCCCGAAACGCGAAACTATGATGAGTTTTAATTACCATTAAACATTCTTAATCGTTCTAATTAACTCAATTTAATTTTTTAAATTAACTTTCGCGACTTCGCGTAACGGGATTTCGGCGTTCATTGTATATTAAACTGCTTATATTGCGAAACCCCGAAACTCGAAACTTTGGAAATTGTCTCTGTTTTAAATTTTTCTTAAACAAAGGGCGGCTCCATAATCTGCTAAGGCATTTAAACCGTTGGATTGAATGGAGGACTTTATTTCGACGGTGATTATACAAGTGCACTTTTGTGCTCCCTTTTTTTATTTAAACAAAAATTATTTTAGTCTAAGGTTTAAAAAATATATATATGTTTCAACACATCAAATATGGTTTTTAATGTTGTTAATGTTATTTTCTTTTGAGGACAATTTTTTATTGATATGACATAATTTTTGGACAACAAATACACATTTAGACAGAATTTTTGGACATCATGGATATAATGCTATTTTTGGATATAATAATATTTTATTTTTTATGTTAAAATATTTGACTATTAATATGAGGATGGGAGTTACAAGGGAGATGTTTGAATTAAATTTTTGGGGTATTATACTTCATGTTTTTATGATTATTAAAGAAATGAAAATTGGTGTAGCAAGGGGTCCCAACTATTTAGTTATTATTTAAATAGACCCTTATCGATATATATAATTATTTATTTGTCTCAATTAATTAGTTAAGCTGATTAAGATTAACAAAAGAAAAGTAGTTGAACTACCATAACTTATTTATAAAGAATAAAAGCTCAATCAATTGAAGAGACAAAAGGGAGGAGAGAATAGAAGGAGAACTTCTGATATAAGGTTTGCTCTATACTTGTGAGATAATTCTTTTCTTCATTCATTCCGAGTTTACTAGAAAGCTTAACCATCTTAATGACATCAGGGTCTTATTGAAGGCAAAAAGATTCAAAACTGAATCATATCTTTCAACAACTTGTTTCTAAAGGTGTATGATCTTTCTTTGGTAGTCTGTGTGTTCTTGTTTGTTTATGGATTAGATTTCATGACTGATAAATAATATTTTGTAGAGTCAAGTGACAACATTTTTATGGCAAGCTGATCCATATCTTTAGCTTCAGTTTTCTTTTGTTGTCAGAGTCTTTTTGTATGTTTCTCATCAGAGACTTCTAAGTTTTACTTTGTTCCAACCCTTGCAAGGGTTTTTAAAGAGAGTTTTGCTTTGTATCTAAGAATGAAGTTAATATAAAAATCATATTTTTGATTTCAGTTTTGCATGCGTATCTTAATGATATTGTTCAGATTTTACTTTTATTCTTGTCTCTTTTCCTGTACACACTTATGTATATCTTTGCTTCTTTTCTTTTTCACAGTTACATATAACATATAAAATCATCCTTAGTCCCTAGTACATATTACTTGTGGATTAAGAGATTGTTTTGAATTAAAGGCTATAAACTCCGAGTAAAATTCCCAACTATCTTACCTTATCCTAGCAAGATCTGAAAAATGGTTGAGTAAGGTTATTCATACCTTTTCCTCAACATTTATTTAGCGACCATACTGGGGAGATCTTCCATATCTCTTTGGTTGATTCTATCATGATTATATTATATTTTTTTGTTTTGTCTGATTACTCTTTGACTGATTGTTTCCATGACAGTACCTGTTACGAGACAACCCAATATTGGAAACGATCTTGATGACCAAACCAACATTACATTGACTTTATTCAACGTTATTTTAGAAACTACTAGTACTCGTGCTGAACTTGAACACTCTTGGGAAGTAATTGAAAGGGACATAAATATTTGTGAACGTTGGGAAGCCAGGCAAAGGAAAACCAGAAATCAACATTAACCTTTCCTCTTACCTGTTTAATATTTTTTGTTTCATGTCCTCTAATTCTCGTATTTCTAGAAGAAGAAGAGGATTGTCCCTTGAAGTTACTCCTATTTCTGAAATAGGGAGGATAATTTTTTTTTTACAAACACAACAAAGTTCTCTTAGGTGAACCCTATCTGATTCTGCCAGTTCATCTTCATCACCCATACCTTTCATCTTCAATATGACATCCTCGGGTAGTGGTAGTGGCACCAGAGGTTCCAACTCCTTGCAATCTACCGCTTCATTTGTGATTGGTAGTATCTATAGTCATCAAATCCCTATTCAATCTACTACCAATCATGCCAAGGTCATTAAGAAATATGGGCTTCTCCAATTTGAGGAAGATGCTACAACCACCCCCTGACACATGTCTTCTCCCTTGAATCTCACACTAGCCACCAAACCGTTATCGAAATTCAAACATCACTTACCTAGGTTCTCGAGAAGTGGTACCGTTACCACGAATGAACACTTGGTAGCATTTTCTAACGCATGTCATAACGTAGGGGCTAACGATAACGATACTTGCATGCGTTTATTTGTCAATTCTCTTGAAGGGAAAGCTGCATCAGATTTTTTTGATCTCCCGCCCAAAATCCTTTCAACTTGGGAAGAATTGGTTTATTGGTTTAATTCCACTTATGGACAAGCCAAGAGTCTAGTTGATCAATTAAGGGAATACAACAATATTGCCTATAAATATGGTGGAACCATTAAGTCTTTTAACTTTCGTTTCACTAAGCTATATAATCAAATTCCTGAACTAATCCGTCCTCAAAATCAAGCTGTGTTCATGCATTATTATAATGCTTTACCTTCTCCTTATCGTCATAGACTTGAAGAAAAGACTATTGAAAATATTGGTTCCACCCTTCAGACTTCCTTAGAATATGAAGAGCAACTTGAAAGGACTAGTCTTTCTAAGGGAGACTTGGTTAAGTAAACAAACATGTTTGCCATTCTACAACTTATGTAAGATATGAATAATAGGATGATAGCCTACGAACGAAACACAATTTCTCCTTCCTCTTTCCCCGAGGCTTCTTATTCTTCCCTAGCTCCTTTTAGAAATACCAATGAAAGCACTTTTCAGCCAAAGGCCATTATTACTCGCAGTTGGTGTAACTTTTGTGAAGAAAATCATGATGAGAACACTTGCGAAGTAAAAAGAAATTCTAGAGATAAGATCTTTGGAAAAAATCCCGATACCACGATTGCTGTTTTAGATTGGGTCGAACGAGAGGATGTTATGGTAGTCAATACCAGGAATAAATCTTACATCGCCAAGAGAAAATTTGATCTTCCCCGCACTTCTTCTGCCCCAAGCTCATCTTCTCAAAACGCTGATACACAAACTATCAGAAGTTCAAGTGATCAAGGAGTATCTTCTCCTCTTCCCTATTATAAGTACAATATCCTTAACCAATTGACTAATGTCAAAGCCGATGCTACCCTTTTTGACATGGTTGTCATCCCCGAACAACAAAAGCATCTTAAGAACTTTATGGAAGGCAAGGTTTCCACCATAGCCAATCTATTTGAAGAGTCGAAGGAAGAGGATTCAACTGTAAAAAGGATAGGTGTAAATAACTTTAGGAACCCTGTAAAAAACCCCCCTTTCTATATTTTTGTAAAAATCATGGATAAAATAGCTCATTGTTTCCTAATTGATGGCAGATCTGGTCCAAGTGTGATGTCTAAAATTATCATGGAAGAGCTTGGCTTATCTTGTACCAACAAAAATTCTAGAAGCATGCTCTCTTATAATAATTTGCAACAATCAACTATAGGTGAAATCAAGGATTTAACCCTAGTTTTGTGTGCACATCTTGAGATAAGGACAACTCTCAATATCCAAATAATTGACATGCCGATGAGTAACTACTCAATTTTTTTGGGAAGGGACTGGCAAGCCTTAAATGGTGGATACCTTTCACTTGATGGCATGCATTTGTCCATCCCTCGAAATGGAAAGAACATTATAGTTCTTAGGGAAGGAAGAGTTTTACTTTATATAGAGAGTGTCCCTCAACCCATTGTAAATTATCTCGAAGAAGATTTAGGGGTGTACTCAGAATTTGTCAATGAAGGTGATACTATACCTGAACCAATTGATTTCGATGATGGCATGTGGCACATGTTTCGATGGCTCATGTTCTAACGAAGGTAATGGAGTGAACATCATTCTATATTCCCCTATAAATAAAATTTACAATTTCTATTATAGGTTGGATTTTTCTTGTACAAACAGTGTTGCTGAGTTTGAGGCCTTATTGTTGGGAATTGAAAATGCATATAACCTTATTTGTGGCCACCTTATAGTCTTTGGTGATTCTGAACTTGTTGTGAACCTTGTGCGAAAGATTTATGTACCAAACAATAAGTTAGTTAAGTGTTATACCCAAGCTGTTTGGATGTTGATTTCAAATCTGTTATCATTTAACATCATTCATGTTAAAAGGGAACTTAATTCAATGGTTGATAGATTAGTTGTTTTTGCGGCTTCCCCTACTTGACAACTTTTACCTCAAAGACCTGATTGTACGTTCCAATATCTATACCATCCTCACCTCCCTGACAACATAGAATCATTGCAATTTTCCCCTAGTGATGAAGGTATTTGTGCTTTCATACAAAATGAACTGTTTAGGCTCAAAGAAATCATCTTTGTTGAAGATGAAAAATTTCCTAAAGGCTTGACGCCTCTCAAAAGTTCATTTTCGTCAAGTGATGTAGGCACCAAAGAAACACATAAAGAGGAGGAGTCGAAAATGAAAGTTGGTGATACCATTTCCTTGAATATTGGGACATCCGAATCTCCAAAGATCATTAAATTAGGTGCCCAATGTTCTGATGAAGAGAAAGTGAAATTCACAGAATTACTCTATGAGGTTCAAGATGTTTTTGCCCAGTCATATGAGGATCTTCATGGTTTTGATCCTACTCTCACACAACATGCCATTCCTATCAAGGAAGGGGAAAACCCAGTTAGGCAAAAGCAAAGACCTATCAATCCTACGCTTGAATCCATTATTAGGAAAGAATTGGAAAAATTGTTGAAAGCTAATATAATATTTCTAGTGAAGTATTCTGAATGGGTTTCAAATCTAGTCCCTATTCGGAAAAATATCGGTCATATCCAATTATGTGTTGATTTCCACGCATTAAATAGGGCAAGTATCAAAGACCATTTTCTTCTTCCTAATATGGAGTTGATTTTACAACAGGTTGCAAGGTCTCAAATGATGTCCTTACTTGATGATTTTTATGGATATAATCAAATAAAGGTAAAAAGGACTGATAGATATTAAACCACATTTACCACACGTTGGGGCACATTTGCTTATGAACATATGCCATTTGGTTTATCTAATGTAGGTGCCACCTTTCAAAGAGATATGTAGATAAATTTTGATGATCTAATTAGTAATATTATCCAAGTTTATCTTCATGATTTGACTGTTTATTCTAAAAACCAGTTGGATCATTTCGGTCATCTTAGAAAAGTTCTCATGCACTGTAGAAAATTTGGCATTTCTTTAAATCCTTCCAAGTCTAATTTTGGTGTCACGAAGGGTAAGATTCTTGGTCACATTGTTTCCGATTCAGGGAAAAGTATAGATCCTGACAGGATTACCTCCATTCTAAACCTCCTTGCCCCCACCTCCAAGAAATAAGTTCAAGATTTCATGGGCATTATTAATTTTGTTCGTAGATTTGTTCCTGATTTTGTTGTCATGGTTAAACCAATCCATAATATTTTGAAGCAAGATCGTTCTTTTTCTTGGACAGATGATGTTGATAATTCTTTTCTTAGGATTAATAAGGTGGTCATTTCTACGTCAGTTTTGGTGAAACTGAATTTTGAGAAAGATTTTATAGTATATACCAATGCCACTGAGGAAGCAATTTATGCTATCCTCTTACAATGTGATGACCAAAACAATGAAAAACCTATAGCTTACATGAGTCAAAGTCTATCAAAAGATGAGGTCAAATATTCTTATATTAAGAAACATGTTTTTGATCTTGTAAAAGCTATAGAAAAATTTCATCATTTTATTTTGGGAAAACATACACAGGTAAAAGTCCCTTTGCCTACTGTCAAGTTTCTACTTTCACAAACTTATCTTTCAGGTAAACTTGCACATTGGCTTATAAAAAGTCAGGAGCATGATTTGGCAATCATCACTTCAAAGACAATACAAGGATGAGACTATTCCATTCACTTAGCTCATCATGCTGAGCCAAGTGAAGAACTTGACGATCAAGATAACCCTCTTTAAACGTTATTTTATATTGAAAATCAAAATCTCTCTATATATGAGCATCCTTGGTATAAAAATATGGTATATTATTTGCAGTATCAAAGGTGCCCAAATGAGTTGGATCCTCATCAAATAAGGATACTCCTCCTTGAAGCTTCTAAGTATATCATTTTAGGGGACTCCTTGTTTAGAAGATTTGCTGATGGTTTGCTGCTACGATGTGTAAATGATGAAGAAACACAAAAATTATTACATGAAGTACATGGATCATCAACATTTGTCATCCATATTGGTGGCCATTTTTCTGCTAAAACTACTTCTTTTAAGATCATAAGAAATGGTTATTACTGTCCTTTGATCTTTCACAATCTTATAAATTTGCAAGGTCCTGTGATAAATGCCCAAAATTCGTTGGTAAAGAACGTCTTGTTGCCATGCCTCTGCAGCCTGTCCTTCCAGATTTCCCTTTTTCTAAGTGGGGTCTAGACTTTATTGGTCCAATCATTCCTTCGTCCTCTGCAGGGCATATATTTATTTTGACAACCACTGATTACTTTACTAAGTGGAACGGGGTTGTCCCTCTTAGACATGTGCAAGATGAACAAGTAATTTATTTTCTGGAGTCTAATATCTTTTGCATATTTGGCCTTCTATTAGAAATCATTACAGACAATGGTCCAACCTTTATTTCTACAAAATTGATCTAATTTCTGGCTAAATTAGGTTTCAATCATTTCACTTCATTTGCTTATTACCCTCAGGGAAACATACAAGAAAAGTCTACTAATAAGAACATGGTCAGGATTATAAAGAGAATGTTAGAAGACAAACCTCTCCAATGGCACACACTCCTAACTTATTCTCTTTGGGAAGACCATACAACCACCAAACCAAGTACATGCTTTACTCCCTTTCAACTCGTATATGGCCAAGAGGCTATTCTGCCTATTGAACTAGAGCTTTCTTCCTTATAGTCGATGATACAAATCGAATAATTAAATTCTTCTGATGTTTCTCAAAGGGTAAATACACTACTAGCCATGGAAGAACAAATAAATGTTTCCTTGGAAAATCTAAAAAGGAGGCAACAAACAATGAAGAAGTATTTTAACAAAAGAGCAAAGACCGATGAATTTAAAATTGATGACAAGGATTCAACCCATGCTGAGAGAGGGAGATAGTCTAAATTCCAAAGTTATGGCTAGGTCCTTTCAAAATCGCTTTTATCCTCAACACAAATTTATATCTTCTTAAAGACATGGATGATCGATTGTTTTCTTACAGTACCAATGGTTCCCACTTGAAGCATTATGTGGAACCATCTTGATCACTGGTTCTATTTTGTGTAAATTTGATTGTTGTATATATTTTTGTCTGACGTTTTTTTTCCATCACTTTGGTTTATTGAGTTTTATTTTCTTTTGTTTGTTTTGCATAGTCATTAGAAGTAAAGTCTAGAACATTTTTTCCATAATGATTTAATTCTGTAAGTATTGTTGATCAATAAAAACAAGATAAACACAACTGTTGCGATATCTTGTTTTTGAGACACTGATGGAATAAATTTTTTCTTTCAATATTTTTGTAGTATATTTGGTTTTGTTTTATTCTTGGTTTCTGCTATCCCTTTTCTTCCCTCCATTCAAAGATCTAAGAGTATATTAGAATCATTCTACTTGAAGTTTCAAGAAAAAAATGTCATTAGTTATGAACCTTGTTGATTCTTATGCACACAAGACCACTTCCCCTCATACATCTCACTTTCCATAAGTTATTCCCCGAAATACCATCTCATATTTTCCCTTAAACCATCATTTCCCCCCTGTTGCATAACTATTTTGTGAGCAGTTTCAATCACATACTTCTACCATTCTACGGATCCTAGCATTCTGAGTTCTAAATTTGTTGAGAACATATTTCCCTATGGAGTTGCCAGTTTGTTGACGCCTAAAAAAAGCGCAACATAAAGTTCATGTCTGCAAATAAGTTGCAATGCATTATTACTTGTATATATCTTAAATAATACTAGATAGGCGGGACCCCTTGATAAAAGTAATGATAGAAAGCACTCTTCTTATTTGAGCTCCTAATTACCTTGCGAAAAAAAATCATAGTTTTGAAGAATAAGAGTGGAAATCCTAACCTATTTACATGTGCAACTAATGGATGATAAGGGTGCTAGCAATTTGATTTCAAAATAAAAGAAATGTTTATCAAACATATCAGTCCACTCTTTCTACCCTTAGGTTCTGATATATTGTTTCAAATATCCACAATACACCACTCATGGTCTATTTTCATGCATGAGAAAATATTCATTATGTTGGATATGATATAACACTAGCGAGGAATGTGGGACATATTATTTTGATGCTAAGTGTTAAATGGGCTATTATGGTTATGGAGTTCATATTAGAGGCCGATTTGAATTTTAATTTGGAAATGACACATTATGTTATAGGCATTTAGATATGTGATGGCATTATTCTATGATTGGAATAAGTGTTTTTGGAAATTGGAAGAGCTCTATTTTTGGCTGTGGTTGATGGCATTAAATGAAAAATAAGGGAAGCAATGTGCATTTACTGCACATCGTTCTTACCCTACCTCGAAGCTACCACCTCCAGTTGTCCTCACATTCATTTGCTACTCTGATTAGTAGCGCCTCAATTGTGCTCGACTGTTGGTGGAAAAATTGTTGTGCTCTTAAGCTTTTTATTATTCTTCTCACATGTATGTTGTCTCTTATCTCTCCATTCACGATGGTCAACTCATCTCCAAATAAAATTATTATGTTGGCTCTTGTAGTTTTCAAGCAGAATGTGTTTGTTTTCTGAAGCTTTTAATGGATTTATTGTAGGCATTTTGGTCGTATAACTTGTTGGATCATGTTGTCATTGATGCCAATGGTTTGTTATTTGGGAGAATGTTGGATTATATGTCATTGATGTAAATGGTTTGGTTTGATTGATGTCATTGATTGATGTCAAGTAATTGATTGATATGATTGTTGACGGGCGAAATTGACCTTCCGTCAACTGAGAGAGTGGAACCGGTCCGGGGTTGTCTAATAACCCAAGCCGTTTGGAATGAACCACCCTGACGGGTTTAGCGGCTCCGTTATCCGATCTAATTTCCTACTAAAACAAAAGAAAACTAATCTAAACTAAACTAACTAAAACTAAATAAAACAAACTAAACTAACTAACAATAAATAAAACGAACTAATCTAACTAATCTAATTAAAACTAACTACTAAACAAACTAACTAATCTACTATCTCTATATATACAAACTACTAACTAATACTATACTAACTACTATCTGAGATATAACTTATTTACAAAATGTACAATGTTTATGATTTATAGATTTAATAAAACCTGAAAAAATTCATTTGCAATCTGCCCTAAGACAGAGAAAGATATTTTTGTTGATTTTATGATTTTATAAACAAGAAATAAAACTTACTGAAATTAAAAAATCTAATATACTAATTCTACCTATAAATCTAACTAAACTTATATCTAAACTAAACTACTAATAAATACACTAAACAAACAAATGACA
>SNQJ01S0059278.1:107175-117836 GCA_010110895.2 Picea sitchensis | reverse complement strand
AGGCAAGAGGAGGAAACCCATGCATGCATTTAAGGCAAATTCCACTTCAAAACTTGAGGTTTCCACATTCACGTGTGATGTTTCCATCTTACTTCAAAGTGAAAGCGTGAGTGTAAGAGGAAAGACGTGAGGTAGGATAGGGAGTGTTGAGTAATGTGAGGAACACACGCCCAAAAGACATGTGAGAGGTGGAGGAAGGGACCCACGTTCTAACTCCAGGAAAATCCCAATTTAAAACTGATGTTTCCATGTTAAAAAAAAAGAAAGGTGTGAGCTCAATTGGGAAATGCGTGAGGGTGAGGCAGCGTGAGGTGTACATGAGGGTTGAGTGAGCTTGGAGTGTGGAATACACACTCCTAAGTGTGATGTGGAGGGTTAAGGTAGGTCATAAGCAAGAAAGGAGGGACCCATACCTCACTATTAAGTGAGTTTCCCACTTCACGTGGAGAGGGTGACGTAATTCAAAAGGGGACATGAGTTTCAAAGGGGATATGCGTGAGTTAAGGTGAGTGGAAGAGTGTGTGTGGGACACACTCCCAATGGGGAGGTGCATGGGTAGAGGAAGGGCATACCTCACGAGGAGGGGCCCTCAATCCATAATTAAAAGAAATTCCAAATAAATTTAACGAGTGGGGACACATTCCTCATGAGGTACGTAGGCTTTAAGTGAAAAAATAAAAGGTGAGTTAAAAAGTGGGTTTAAGGGGTAGGTAAACGTTAGGAAAGGGTTACGAAAGGTTAGGTGTGCTCCATCTCAATTATTTTCACTTCACCTGTTTTTATTAACTACAAAATTGATCTTTGCCCATGTCCTGGGTTTGGCAATTAAAATCGTCGTTTTCCGAAAAAACTCCTAAGTGGAAAAAAAACCTAGCAAAACTTGTCTGACCGAGTTGAAACTTGGTCCATGGGTTTAGGGGGGCTCATTATCTTTATTTTGAGTACAAATACCCCTATCAAAAATCCTCGGACCTAAGTTTGACATTAATTACCCAGAATTAATTAATTAATTAATTCCCAACTTTAAAAAAAACCTAGCTAGACTTGACGGAATTCCGCGAAATTTTGTGTGTTGTCTTACATGGTCATTTACAACATTCCTAAACACTAGCTACCTAGGAATGACTTCATTATAACACCTTTCACCACTTTGGAGGATTTATTGCTAGTGGGAGTGAAAAATTCAAGGGAGATTAACCTGGTTGGTTAGGCCACATTAGCCTCCTGAGGATAAAAAAAACTCTGTGAAAAGAACTCTCCTAATGAAGAAACCCTAAGGCAACTGACCTAACATGATCCATGTAGACCTATTACATTATAAAACTGCGCAGGGGTGCGGAAATCCCGCTTACAAAACTATGTGTTGGAGCAAAACAAAGCCCTGTAGAACCAAATAGTCTTTGACATGTTTGCATCTGATGATGCATATCTTCGTGGTACATGGAGTTGACCCCCTAGTTGAAAAGGCAGTCAACACACCCGATTGGTCCATGATGTCTATCTAAATAACATGGAGGGTCATTTGTTGATGATTGATTATGAGAAAATCTCTTGAAAAATATTTATCTTTTGATTTAATATATTGTCTCAAGTGGCCACGTTGACTGGGGTCGTAGATAGTTTCCCTCTTTGAGAGTTTTAACCACGTAAAACCATTAGTATATTGAAATTTGATATGTTTGTGTGAGTGGTTATTGAAGGTGTTCATCCTATGTTGGAATACCCTATTTTGTCAAACATGGTATTAAACCATGTTTGAAGCAATGTTCCACCAAGTCTTTGGG
Organism: Picea sitchensis; assembly: GCA_010110895.2. Classification (NCBI taxonomy): domain Eukaryota; kingdom Viridiplantae; phylum Streptophyta; class Pinopsida; order Pinales; family Pinaceae; genus Picea; species Picea sitchensis. The sequence goes on along the minus strand of SNQJ01S0059278.1, from coordinate 116,052 downwards.
ACGAGGGGATGCGGGTGCAAGGAGACGCACAAAGGGGACATGTGGAAGTACCCCCAAATTTTAGGGATTTTAGGGAAATGCGGGATGGGGGGATGTCACATATATAATATAAAAATATATAAAAATATAAAATATAAAATTTTAAAAATAAAAATAATAATGATAAAATATCAACAATAATAATTCAATGTTCATCCCATACAAATTCATCAATAAACATTGAAATACTAAATTAGTAAATTGAAAATTCAAATTTGTAAATGATATAAACTATTAAACATGATTCAAAATTCAAATTCAAATTCAGTAATGAAATACATTGATTCATAAATCATAAATGAAAGTTGAAATAGAAATAGTAAAATAATAAATATTGATACATTGATTTAAAAGTTAAATTCATCATTCATCCTTCTAGAACCTAATTAATTAGTACAAAGAAAAATACTAAATATTAGATACAAAAGTCTGAAATAGTAAACTGGAATTACTCAAACTCAAAATTTTAAATAGTAAAGAGTGACAAGTCAAGGTCTAAGGTCATCAGTATCTAGAGTCAAGACTCAAAAGTTAAAACTGAAAAAACAATGAACATAGAAAATAAATGTTAAAATGACCATTATGGAGTCATTCTCATTGACCGTCCTCTACATCCATCTCCCGCATCGAGTCAATTTTTAAAATTTAATTGTGTTTTAATTATTTAGATTTTTAAATTTAATGAATTAATTGTGTTTTAACCTTTATCCTTTTTTTCTATACATATTTGTTTTTCATTTTTTCATTTTTTAATTTAAATTTTTGTTTTTTAAGCCTTATTAGGAAAAACAAATTTGGGGGGACGCCTAGGAGTCCCCCTTTCGAGGAGACTCATCCCCCACCTTGGGAAGTCGCGTCTCCCCAAAAAGTGGATGTAGGGAAATGACCCCCTAGGAGTCCCAAAAAGCGGATGTAGGGAAAAAAACAAATGGCATAATAAGAATGATGAAGCTTGTGGACTAATCAGAATGTCCATCTCTCTTGATTTAAGGTTTCACCTTCAAGGAATTGATGACCTAGATGTAGCTTGGTCTAAGCTTGAAGTTTTGTTTGGTAAACACAAAGTGATCCAAACCCACCTAATTGGAAATCAATTAATGAATTTAAGTCTCAATGATTTTCCTTGCATTGAAGATTATTTATTTAAGTTCAAAACACTTAGAATTTTATGTAAAGACTATAAAATAGATCTAAAGGATGGTCGATGCATATATGTTATTCTTTCTAAGCTTGGTAGTGCATATTATGTCTTTGTATCTTTCTTTTATGCCACCAAAGAAGGTCTAGGGCGTGCTTACCAAGCTCCCACTCTTGATTCTTTTGTGATTCTCTTATTAGAGAGAAATATAGGCTTTTGCAACTTGGAGTGATCAACATTGCAAGTACATCTAACAAAGCCTTAGTGGCCCTGCCAAAAGATAAATCCAAGCATCCCAAGAATCAACATCATCGCCACAACAACAAATAGAACAAGGGTCCCAAACCCTCTCATCCAACTTCTACTCCTAATGGTGACAAAGGAGAAAATTCTATAAGAAATTTGACAGACATTACAACTTTTGTGGGCAAGATCGTCATGTGTGTTGGATTACTGAGAGGGGGGGTGAATTAGTAATAGATTTTTTTAATTTTTTTAACCATAGTATGTAAGTGTCATTTATCTTTATGATCAATATAGAATTATCATCCAATAACTGCAGAGTAAATAAACCATGAACAATGAACAATCAAACACATACACAATATACCAGTATTTTTACCTAGAAACCCAATGCAAGAGAAAACCATGGAATGTTTTTTCTTATAAGTCTTTAATAATTACATTCATTGGAAGCACCAACTTCCTTTATTCTCCAATTGCAGCTGGAAGGAGGCTCCAATCGCCTATATTTTCAGGCTACAACCTGAGGGAAGCTCCAACTCCCCAATTCTTTGGCTGCAACCAAAAGGAGGCTACAACCCCCTATGTTCTCCGGCTACAACCACCTATCCTTGCCCCATCCTGTTGCCCTGAAATATAAGTGAAATGATGAACCCATTGCCACACTATCACTGTGAGATATACCACTGTAAACATGTACCAATCTATGCCAACAACCTGTAACCAACATGTACCAATAGCATGTGATCAACCTGTACATGTAACCTTCATGTACCAACAAAAACCCAACAGGTACGCGACCTGTCTGTGTTGCAGCTTGTGTATGTACGTGCCATGTCTGTACTGCAGCGTGCGTATGTGCGTGGCCTATCTACACTGCAGCCTGAGTACGCCTTCTGAAAACTAAGGTTTTCACCTTCCTGAAAAAAACTTTGACCCTTTGTTGCCTCTATCACATCAACCTGACACTATGTCCAAACTGCAGTTGTTCCCTATGCATACATCCTCATACATATCCATTAACAAAGTGTATTTATATCTCTCTAGTCATGTTCCATACATGTGTGTATAATCATGAACAAGTGTAATAACCCTCACATGGAATAGACATCAAACCCTCACTGATATACATCCTCACACTACAGCAACAACTTCACAACCACTTCACAACTACAACCTATCAACCATGTACCACAAAAGCCCTTAACCATATGCCAAGAAATACAAGATGTGCCTCAACACTAACAAGATGTACCAATGATAGATATCAAATATACCAGCATTGTATTTCTGTAGATATGACTTATACAGTAAGTGCCATACATCCAGTAGCCTCTCTAGGGAAAATCCTAAAACCCCCATAACCATTTCTCATGTAGACAACAAAATCCAACTACACATAGAAATAAGACATACCTTTTGAACTTGTAGATATAACTGTTGTACCTGATCACTGTAGACCTTCCTAAGAGCTTGCCTTCAGAATCTAGACCTGGCATCTTCATCTCCTTAAGTTTTCATCGCTTTTCCTACATATATGTGCCCTGTTATACTACCAGCCAACCTGCGTACACCTAAAAAACTAGGGTTTTTTTAGTATTTTCTGCAATTCTAAAACTTTCTCCGTTAATCCTTCGTGTTACTTCAGACTTGCGTAACCTGTATCAATGAGTACCTTCAATAAACCTTACACAATAATAGATATTCATTGTGCTCAAAAGGTGCTAATAGGAGATCCTTGTTCTCTTATTTATAATTCCATGTAGCTTCCTCAAGGGGTTACCTTCTAACCAACTTAACCCAATTTCCTTCTTTTGGGGCTAACCCACTTCTAACCACTTGTCCACTGGTAACCACTTTATCCACAAATAGTAAACTCTCCACTTCTAGTTGCAACTAATTTATTTTAAATTATTTTCTTATTGCAACAACTTAGCCCATGATTAACTCCTAGTCTCAGCCACTTGACTAGTCAACTTCTTCTAGGAGCTTCTATAATAAATTTGACTTCTTTGACCTTGTAGATAACTCATGAGGGTTCTTCAACTTCACTGGAATGGCATTACATGTATTATCCATATAGAATGGTCTTACCTGCAAATATACTAACCTTCATACCATTATACATAAAACAAACTTAAGTCCCTTAAACATACTATTGGAGCTACCAGAATTTGTTATCGGACTTGCTTCAAGGGTTGACATCAATGAAAACCAAATCAATTAATCAACAATCTCTCCCTTTGGTATTGATGGCAAAAATCTGATGCAATAATGAAGTCATATCGCTCATGCTCCCCCTGTGACCATTGGTCCCCTTGGAAACATGTATATGTGCTCTCTCTAAGTATCTAACTCTCTATCCATGCATCTGATGAATCTCTCCCCCTTTACATCAATGGAAAATGTAAATTCATGTCGAGGTTGCTCCCCCTAACTGAGTTGTCCTTGGGGTTTCTCCCCCTAACTGAACTATCCTCTTTATGGTGCTTCCTCCTGTAAATCTAAGACATATAAGACAAGTATTCAAAACATTCATTTTGGAATGGAATATACTTTGAATTTATGTCGAAGATACTCAAAATCTTACCTTCGAAGCGGTTTTGTAAAGATATCTGCAACATGTTCTTTTGTTCCCACATATTCAACTATGATGTTCTTCTCTGCAACCTGTTCCCATAGAAAGTGATACTTGATTGGAATGTGCTTTGTTTTGGAGTGCATCACTGGATTCTTTGAGATATTGATGGCGCTTGTATTAACATAATATATTAGAATGGGCTCATCATACTCAACCTGTATATCTGTCAAAGTTTGTTTCATCCATAGAACCTATGCACAACATGTTGTTGCAATATACTCTGCTTCGGTTGTAGAAAATGATACTGATGACTATTTATTGTTTATCCAAGATACCAAACACTCACCCAAGTAGAACATTTCTCCACTTGTGCTTCTCCTGTCATCCATGTAACCTGCCAAATCTGCATCTGTGTAGGAAATAAGTGATAAATCATTTCCTTTTTGATACCATAATCCAAACTCTTACGTACCCTTGAGATATATGAATATCATCTTTACTGCTAGAACATGTGATTCCTTTGGTGTTGCTTGAAATCGTGCCACATGTCCAACTTCTTGCATTACATTTGGTTTGGATGTTGTAACATAAAATAAGCTGCCAATCATTGACATGTATTTCATCTAATTTGTAGACTTTGAATCATCATCTTTGTTTAACTTGCAACTGATTTGCATAGGAGTATTGACTGGTTTGCAATCTTCCATTCTAAACCTCTTTAACATTTCTCTGATATATTTTTTTGAGAAATAAAAATGCCTTGGTTGCTTTGACATATCTAAAGACCCAAAATGAAGGATAGTTGTCCAAGTAATGACATTTCAAATTCATTATGCATATCCTTTGCAAATTTTTGACTTAACCTGTCATCATCACTTCCAAAAATAATATCATCAACATAAACTTCAATTAATTAAATACTATCTTGAGTTACCTTGATGTAGAGGTTGATGTTTGCACTTCCTTTTCTTAACCCTTGATGTTGTAGATATCTGTCCAATCTAGAATACCATGCTCTCGGGGCCTAATTTAGACAATAAAAGGACTTCTTCAACCTGCACACATAATATTCATTCTCTGGAAACTAAAATCCTTTTGGTTTCTCAATGTAGACTTATTCTTCTAGTTCCCCATTTAGAAAAGTTAATTTCACGTCCATTTGAGACACTTTAATATTCTTGGAGCATGCATAAGCTAGGATAAATCTGATTACTTCCATTTTGGCAACTGGGAAAACGTCTCTTCAAATTTGATCCCTTCAACCTATGCGTATCCTTTACATATCAATCTAGGTTTGTTCCTGGTAACTTGTCCATCTTCATTCGATTTATTTTTCAAGACCCACTTTGTGTCAATCACATTCTTGTACCTTGGTCTTGGAACCAATTCCCAACTGTCATTCTTCTCTATCTGATCCAACTCTTCATCCATGGCCTTTCTCCAGAATTCATCCTCGTTGGCTTCTTCAAAATTGTTCGGTTCAGTCGAGGATACAAGTACTAGGTGTAGATGTTCTGGTGAACGGATTCTTCTTCTAGTCTCAACTTCTACATCTTTGTTCCTGATAATCTGATCTGAGGGATGATTCTTCTGTATTTGTTTGCTAGGTGTCTTTGGAGGTACTTGTTGTTCTTGCTCTTCTACTTCTATTTTGATCTTCTTCATCATCCCCTTCTGCTACTTCATCCTTTGCTTCTTCTTCATAAACCTGTTCCACTAACTCCTTTTCTTATTCCTTTATTTTCCGTCCACCTATCTCATCAATCGTTACATTGATGTTTTCCACAACTTTGTTGAGCCTTAGATTGAAACATTTGTATTCTTTCCTTGTACTTGAATACCCAACAAGTATGTCTTTGTCCACACGAGAATCAAACTTTCTCATTCTTCCATCTTCTCTTTTGATGTAGCATTTGCTTCCAAAAACTCTGAAGTGCTTCACATTTGTTGGTCTTCATTTCCATAGCTCGTAGTTATTTTTATCATTGTTGTTTCTGAGCATTACTTTGTTTTGAATGCAAACTATTGTATGCACTGCATGTGTCCAAAAGGCATCTGTCAACTTAGAATCCATTAACATTGTTCAATCCATTTCTTGTATTCTCTTGTTCATCCTTTAAACAACTCCATTTTGTTGAGGTGTCCCAACAACGAAGAATTCCCTTTTTATTCCATGAATGTTGCAGAAATCCATAAATTCATGTGAAGTAAATCCATCTTCTGGCACTTCCGATGAGTGAGCTCACAAAGAGCCTTAAAAAAACATCGGGGTTTTCTCGTCCGGATTGGTGAAACTAGAATGCATCACAGAAGTCGGTCCAATGAGAGTTGCCATAGGATCCATCTTCTCCTGAAAACTTAGGTATCCAGGACTCGACCTTCTTGGGTAGATCATGTAACCCCCCTTGGGTGTTAGGTAATCTTAGAGGACCAAAGAGTTCTTTATGAGACCATTTGGTAGAACTTACAGGGGTGACAGGATTTGTGGAGGTCATAGTAGTAGATGAAAGTATATACTGACGCCCACTACGAGTCGTCATTAGCTATTTGTGGAGTCGCTAGATGATTTTCTTGAAATCATCAAAGAAAAGGGAAAACACCCTAGTGGAGTCGCCAGGTAAGCTTGTAAGAAAGTAGTCTTTGAGGCAAGGCTTACCGAAAATATTTGTCGTTTGAGGAGAATTGACTCAGTGTTCCCCAGTAACGACGCCAAAATGTTATCGCACAGTTTGTAGCTTGGTCAAAAGGCTAGAAGATAGAGGCCAAACTGGCGTAATAGGAACCCACCCCACCCAATGTCACCTCAATGGGGAGGTTCTTTCTCTTTAGGGAGTTTAGGCTCAGGGGAGACATCCTCGGTAACCTGGGGTTTTTAAGAGGCTAAGGTAAAATGGTCAAAGTAAATTCCCTCCTCACAGGTTACCACCAAGAGCAGATAGTTCAGCTAAACAACCAATAATGAAGTGTAGGCCCAAATGAGAACACCTGCCCGGAACAAAGCAACAGTAAAACAATATATGCAGGCTATGATTCAATGGGTTAGTACTTCATATAACTATCTGATATCAATATATTAGCAATTAAGACAATAGATATTGACGAGATAAATGTTTATCAATAATAGCAATGGAACAATATCAATTCATCAATAAATATCGAGATGATGTAGAAAACAGTGTATCCAATCAATCCCTTACTCAATAAATACTTTGAAACACCATCTAATTGCTTATCAACAGAAAATGTTGCGTCAAGATGGAATAACCAAGGATGGCGTCAGCCTTGTCAAGGTTAGTAGTTAGTTAGAGTTTCAAATTATAAGAGTTTTAAGAGTTTGTTTGACCACTATCACTTCAACGTTAGAGACCTAAGATCAGTGCCTATGGGTAAATGGAGTCAATTCCAGAGAGGACGCAAGGTTGAAGGGAAAAGGCTAAGGACTAGAGGGAAGGGTTCTAAAGTGCTGCAATGGCAGGGGCCCAGAATCAAAACCCTAGGGGAAAGAGGCTCACTCCGGTGTTTCTCAAGGAAGGCCTCGTGCTCTTTCCTCCTTCCTTAGGTTTATCTTGGCAAAATGGCTAGCATCAAGACACAAGAGTGAGGTGAGGGAGAGTGTTGCAAAGGCAAGGCCCTATCACCAAACCCTAGAAGCAGGACGGCCCTAGGTGTAGATAACCTAGGCCTGGGACATCTCCTCCTTCTTGACCTTTAAAAGGTACGTCTAGCATAGGGGAAGAAGTAACAAGAGTGTAGCAATGGCTAGGCTCTTCCTTCCTTCTTCAATGGCTGAGAATTTCTCTTTTAGGGGATATGAGACAACGACCTACTTGTGTGTTTGTCCCCTAGGGTTTTAAAATCAACAAAATTTATAAATAAATGCAAGAATATAAAACCACAACCATTCAATTAAGAATTCTTGCAGAAAAAACACTTACATATCATGATGAAATAGAATTGAAAACCCTAGTTGTAAACCTTCCTTCAAGAAAAATGCCAAAAATGCCAAGAAAAGCCTTCCTTCAATAAGTGTGCCTCACTTAAAAAGAACAAATACCCAACAATGGCGCAAAAATCAGATCTCACTAGGAGAGTGAGTTGTGTGTTATGTCAAAATGAGGATAAAACTCCTCAATATATATTGTATCATGACTTTTAATTAATTTTAGATCATAAAAATTAGCCGACAAGGCTTTAAACCAAAATCATATTATTTTTACATTAAAATGTCAAATTAAAAACCTAACTGAGATGTAATAAAGGTAAAATCCCCTTCAAGGGAGGCGCTAACCCCTTTTAGGGCAAATGAGGCATCCAGGAGCAAAACGTTGACCCGCCAGGGGCCTCTACAACATGCCACATGTGCCACTGTTGCCCAGTCTGCCTCCAAGAATGACCATGACATCATGGTAAGAATGGGGGAACTTTGAGCCTTCCAAGGCCAACATTCCACTGAAAAGGGGTCATTCCCCTTAGGTCGGGCTCCGCCAAAGTGCCTCTGGTGAAACGTCCTTCTCCTTCTCAGGTGCAAAAGCTCAATCAAGCATTGTCATGTCTCTGCCCCTCTTACGGGGTCTCAGCAACCATCTGATGGGCTCTTCAGCCCCATGGAGGTCCAAACTAATCATCTCCCCATGTGTACCGGTCCAAATGGTACCTGTCCGTTGGGCATGGTCCTGCACACCAAAAACTTCGCCCTCCATGGGCTCATTAGTCACAAGGATCATAGCAATGTTAGTCACGTTTCATCATTAATATTATCAAACATATTCATAAAAACCCTGATGTATCATCCAATAGCTCAAAGACATTACAAAGACCTACAATACAAGGTTGAAGAAAAGGACAAGACACCCTATTGGGCTAGTATCCATAAAGA
>SNQJ01S0059278.1:92392-107165 GCA_010110895.2 Picea sitchensis | reverse complement strand
AGAGCCTTCTTCGATACAAGACCAGGCCGATGGTGATGGATGTTGTTGCTGCTGAGAAGACAAATCTGACGAAAGAAGAAAAGGATGGGCCCTCCAGGTCCATGCTCAGGTCAATCCTGCTCTCGGTACTCCATGTCTAGGGCCTGTGGGCCTCGAGACATGATCTCCTAGTTATCCCTAGAAATCGGGGATAACAGAGATCTTAGCACCTTTTGAACAATTATAGATTCATCAACTTTTTCTCCTAATCCTTTGATTGCATTCACTGTTTCATCAACTTGTAAGAAGTAAGTTGCAATATTCTCATGTTCCTTCATCTCCAGCTGTTCAAATTGACCTCTGTAAGTTTGAAGCTTTGTTACCTTGACTTTTGCATCTCCTTCATAAATATTCTGAAGTTTGTCCCAAATCTCTTTTGCAGAGCTGCAATTCATAACTTTGCCATATACTGAATCACCAAGACCATTCAGAAGTGAATTTTTGGTTTTTGAATTATTTAGACTGAGTATCCTTTCGTTGTCATTTGTTGGCGGAACTTCTTGTTCTTTATATCCATCTATAACTGATTGTCAAACCTCAAATCCTTGTGCTTTTACATATGTTTTCATCCTTCTGCTCCAAAATGCATAGTTTTGTCCATCAAACAATGGTATTCCATTTTTATACATATTGTTTCTCTCCATGATATACCTTTCAATGGTTAAACTTATTTATGAAGGAAACTTCTCTGATACCAATTGTTGGATTGCCAAGAGGGGGGGTGAATCAGTAATAGAGATTTTTAATCCTTTTAACCACAGTATGTAAGCGTTATTTATCTTTATGATCAATATAGCATTATCATCCAATATGAATAGTGTTTTTTCCTATATGTCTTTAAGAATTACATTCATTGGAAGCACCAACTTCATGTGTTCTCCAGTTGCAACTGGAAGGAGGCTCCGACCCCCTATATTTTTAGGCTACAACCTGAGGGAAGCTACAACTCCCCAATTCTCTGGATACAACCAGAAGGAGTCTAAAACCCCCTATGTTCTCCGGCTACAACCAGAAGGTGTCCACAACCACCTATCCTTGCCTCGTCTTGTCACCCTGAAATATAAGTGAAATGATGAAACCACTTCCACACTGTCATTGTGAGATATACCACTGTAACCTATACCAATATGTGCCAACAACCTGTAACCAACCTGTACCAATATCATGTGATCAACCTATACATGTAACCTTCCTATACCAACAAAAACCCAACAGGTACGTGACCTGTCTATGTTGCAGCTCGTGTATGTACGTGACCTGTCTGTATTGCAGCCTACGTATGTATGTGCCTGTCTATACTGAAGCCTGTGTACGCCTTCTGAAAACTAGGGTTTTCACCTTCCTAAAAAACTTTGACCCTTTGTTGCCTCTGTCACATCAACATGCAACCTAACATTGTGTTCAAACTATAGTTGTTCCCTATGCATACATCCTCATACATATCTCTTAACCAATTGCATATATATATCTCTAGTCATGTGCCATACATGTGTGTATGATCATGAGCAAGTGTAATAACCCTCACATGGACTAGATATCAAACCCTCACTGATATACAACCTCACACTACATCAACAACTTCACAACCACTTCACAACTACAAGCTCTCAACCATGTACTACAAAAACCCTTAACCCTTAACTAAAAGCTCTTAACCATGTACTATATTTATGTAGATCTGACTTATAGAGTAAGTGTCAAATATACCAGCACTATATTTCTATACCACAAAAACACTTAACTATATGCCAAGAAATACAAGATGTGCCTCAACACTAACAAGATGTACCAATGATAGATATCAAATATACCAACACTATATTTTGTAGATATGACTTAACAAGATGTACCAATGATAGATATCAAATACACCAACACTATATTTCTAGAATAAATTTGACTTCTTTGACCTTCTAGATAACTCATGAGGGTTCTCCAACTTCGTAAGGCCATAACTCTCTAACCGTGAGGAGTTATGTGATGTTCCACATATCACTGGAAATGGCATGACATGTACTATCCATCTAGAATAGTCTTACCTACAAATATACTAACCTTCGTACCATTATACATCAAACAAACTTAAGTCCCTTAAACATACTATTGGGGCTACCGGAATTTTCTACCGGACTTTCTTCAAGGGTTGACATCAATGACAACCAACCCAATTAATCAACAATGTGGAGTCTAAATGTTTTAAAAAGATGGAATCCTTAGAAGCAATGATGAAGAAGCACAACATCAATCTTGATTCTTCTTCTTATACCTCTTCTTCTGATGGGCATTCACTTCTTGCTTCTGGTTTCTCTTTCAGTGCAACATCTACTTCTTATTTTGATAAGTGGATTATTGATTCTGGATCATCTTATCATATGGCCAAGGATATAGCCATTTTTTCTTCTCTTAATGAATGTAACAACAAACAAATATTTGTTGGAGATGATAGATCTCTTAGTGTTGTGGGGTTTCAAATAGGTCAGGTAGATAATGTGATTTCAATGATGTATTATGCGTTCCAAGTCTTTCTTGCAACCTTCTATCAGTGTATTAGATCACTCATTTAGGTGAAAAAGTCATAGAGTTTTCACGTCACTAAGTTGTAATCAAGGATTTAAAAAATCATAATCGTGTCCTAGCAACTAGAATTGTTGATGATATTACCAAGTTGTACAAATTTGACAACTTTGGGTCATTATATTTTCCATCAGTTTTTATTGCTCATAGAGATGACTTGAGAAAAATTTGGCATGAACAGTTTGGTCATCTAAATTATCGCTCATTGCAACAACTATGTAATGAAAATATAGTGATTGGTCTTCCTCTCGTTTCTTGGTGTTTGTGTTGGTTGTGTTCTTGGCAAACATGTTGGTTGTGGAGCCTGATTATCTTCATGATTCATAGGTTTGTTTCAGCCGTTCTTGGACCCCATTCCCTAACGAGGGGTGTGGAGGGGCTTCCCCCCGCCCCACAACTGTCTCTAGGGGGGTCCAAGTGGGGCAATGCCCCAAAGCAAAATTTTGGTAAAAATTGCCTTGTAAAATATTGTAATTTCATAATCAATCTGGATTGTTCATTATAAGGTCGCAAATCTGACAGAAGAAGTCATTTTAGGGATTTTTTCCCTAGAATGCAACTATCTTTTATGAGGGAATTGTATTTTGGTTGTGTATTATCACAAATATTGTATTCTGAGAGAGGAGAATGTGAGAGAAAGAAGAGGAAGTTTCAGCAAGTGTGTTCTAGGTTGTATCCCTTCATTTTGATGGATAAAAAAATGGAAGGACCTGGCAATTTATCTGATGGACGTAGTCCACACTAGATGAACCACGTATATCTGTGTCTCTATTGTATTGTGTATCTTCTGTGTTTTATTTATGCATTTGTTTTATTTTATTGCTTCACGATCCTGTTTTTCTAACAAAACATCATTGAGACAGTTTTGACAAACATTCCTCTTGGCATACGTCGGACCCTTTACAATGTGTTCACATTGATTTATGTGGTCGGATTTCTTCTCCTTCTTTTTCTAGGTTCAAGTACTTCTTAACTTTCATTGATGACTTCTCTAGATGCACTTGGTTTTACTTCTTAAAACTTAAGAGTGAAGTTTTTGACATGTTTTTAGCCTACAAGGTCTTTGTAGAAAAAAAGATGGACATCAACTTCAAAGGTTAAGAACAGAGAATAGAGGAGAATATGTGAACAAAAAATTTACAAGTTATTGCATTGCACAGGGCATTCAAATGCAACATACTATTCCATATACACCAAAACAAAATGGTATTTCTAAGAGAAAGAATCATACATTAAAGGAAATGGTTGATTGTATGATCCAATCTAAGATATTAAGTCTTCATTATTAGGAGAAAGCCATCAACTATGAAACTTACATAGTAAATTTCACTCCCACAAAGGCTTTAAAAAATATAACACTAGAAGAAGCATGAACTAAAATTAAGATGTAAGCCACTTGCATGTATTTGGTAGTATAGCATGGGCTCACATTCTGAATGAGAAAAGGAAAGCGTTAGAGCCTAAAACCGAAAAGTGCATTTTTGTTGGATATTCTAAATATGTCAAAGGCTACCAACTTCTTCAACCTCATTCCAATAAAATTATTATTAGAAGAGATGTTAAATTTAATGAAAATCTCTCGAACTGCGAACCTAATTTGGTGTTTTTTCCATCTTCGACCTGTGATCCATCTTCGACGTTTGTGCCATATTCTATTCATATTCCAGTTTCTTCTTCAAATGATGATAGTGAGGATGAAAATCCACTTCATCCTTCTCACCTTCCTTCAGATGACTCCATTGAACATGAACTTGCACCAGCACCACCGCTTCCCAGATGGGTCAATTCAACACGAGAAGTAGCCAATGATCTTGACGATGATCCTTGAGATCAATGTTGGACATGTTCTTCTCTTTTGGCTCAAATTTGAGAGACCCATGATCTAGACACATTTGTAGAAGCTTCTGGGCATCCATATTGGGACACAACAATGAATGAAGAATATCGTTCTTTAATGGAGAACGATACTTGGGATCTTGTACCTCTTCCAAAAGGAAGAAAACTTCTCAGATGTAAATGGGTGTATAGAAATAAGTATGCATTAGATGGAAGTGTTGAAAAACAAAAGGCATGATTAGTTTTGAAAGGATTCTCTCAAGTTGAAGGCATTGACTACAATGAACCTTTTTCCCCCATAGCCAAAACGAATTCCATTTGTCTTGTTCTAGCCTTTGTTTCCTCACATAAATGGGAGGTCCATCAGATGGATGTTAAATCCATACCTTCTTGCATGAGAATTTGCAAGAATAAATCTACATGGAACGACCTTCTGGCTATGTCTAGAATGACTCCAACCTTGTTTTTCACCTTAAGAAATATCTTTATGGTCTAAGCAAGCTCCTCAAGTTTTGTATGCCAAAATGGATAGATTTCTTCTTGACACCATCTTTTCTAGATATAATTATGACCCTAATGTCTATACCAAGAAAGTAGGAAGCCATCTCATAATACTCATTCTTTATGTTCATGACCTTATCATCACTGGTGGTTACCTTAAAATTTTAACCCATGTGAAATCTAGGCTTCAAAAGAAATTTGAAATGATAGACTTAGTCTATTTGCATTATTTCCTTGGCCTCCAAGTTTTGCAAACTAAGAAAGGTATTTTCCTTTCCTAGTCTAAGTATGCTTGTTACCTTCTTCGTCGCTTTCACGTAGAAGATTATGAACCATCCCCCTCTCCCTTCCTATCTGAAGTCAAACTTGATGCCCCCTGTACTACTCCTAAAGTTGATGCCACTTTGTATTGTCAGTTAGTTGGTAGCCTCTTATATTTGACTCATACTCGTCTTGATATTTACTTTGTCGTCGATCTTGTTGCCTGGTATATGCAAACAACGCATGAAAACCATTGGAAATTAGCAAAAAGGATACTTCAGTATGTCTAGGGTACAAATTAGTGGGGGAACTTCTTTGTTGGTTGGTTTCACTAATTTAGATTGGGTCGGTGACCCTGATGATCGAAAGTCTACTATCGGTTATGTTTTCATCCTTGGTTATGGAACTATCACTTGGGATTGTAAGAAACGATAGGCTATTGTTCTCTCTTCAGCAAAAGCATAGTCCCGAGAAGCGGTTAATGCAAGTCAAGAAGCCTTGTGGCTTCGATAGATCCTTTCATAGTTTGGATTCCAACAAAAACATTCGACCACCCTTTGTTGTGACAATCAGAGTGCAATCAAGCTCACCAAAGATCTAGTTCAACATCGACGCAAGAAACACATCTAGCTACACAAGCACTTCATAAGAAATATTATTCATGATTGAGCTATTGAAGTGCTCTTTTTCCTTACAGAATATCAAGTTGCAAACATTTTCACAAAGTCTCTTACAAAAGAAAAGTTTTCCAAACTTCAATCTATGTTAGGAGTTCAAGAATTTGTCATTAAGGGTGGATAATCTCTAATGCCTCCTTCCTTCTACTGTTGTGTCACCTTTGTAAATCATTCAATCATATTGCAAGTTGTTCTTGAGGGGGGATGTTAGGATATTTAGACACTTAGGAGTTAGTTAAGATCAACTTGGTCTAATGTGTCTCTAGGTAAAAGTGTGTTTCTTAGTGTGTTTATTTAGTATGCATTAGTAGTTATGTAACACGACGATCACAATGTGTTCTAGACAGAGAGTGATCTGACGGCTCATATTCTCCTCAATCTTAACGACTACATTGATCTGTGGCTTAACACATGATTGGTCCATGATCTCTATTTAAAGAGCATAGAGGGTCAGTTGTTAATGATTGATCGTTAGAAACTCTCTTGTAAAATATTTTTGTTTTGCATTAATATATTGCCTCAAGTGGCCACGTTGGTTGGGGTTGTGGACCTTTTCCTTCTTCGAGGGTTTTAACCATGTAAAAACATCAATGTATTGAACTTTGATCTAGTTGTGTGAGTGGTTACTGAAGGTGTTCGTCCTGTGCTGGAATACCATGTTTTGTCGAACAATGGTCGTAGTATTCTAGTATGGTTTTGGATCTTGATGGTTGTAACTCTTGTTCTTAATCTTCACAATCTATGTAGAATAATTTCTTGTCACCACACTTATTCCCTTAATGTACTTTTTATCACAATGAAAAAACAACCCCCTTGCTCTTCTTTCATCTAAGTCTTGAGTTGTCAACCTTGTAAGTTGAGTGAGGTTAGGAGTGGGAATGTTGGGCTTTATGAAGGTGTTAGTGCTAACCCTTTGGTATCCATATTTTTATCTTCAACTTTTCAGTATCTTTGCCACATTAAAAGAATTATCTAAGAATGTAGGTTCAAAGAGGTGCACATCACGTTCAATCCTCTCCTTTAAACTACCCGTAAAGAGATCCAACAATTTATCCTGTGGAAGGTCCTTCATTATAAGACTCAACTTCTTAAACTGTTAAATGTTCTCTATTTTTGGACCTCTTTGCCTGGGATTTGTCAATTGGATAAAGAAGGTGTTGCTAATACTATCTCCATAATCCACTATCAACTCATCTATAAAAACGGACCAAGAAATAATAGTCATTTTTGCATTCATAAAGCCATCATACCATATAAACTGATCAAGTTCTAAATATATGGATGCAATAGTTACCTTTCCTAGAGTTGTCACTTGGTGTAGATCAAAGAATTGATCCATATGGAATCCATGGCCTGAGATCATTACCATCAAACTTTCTCATATATATCTTGGGAATAAATAAGTTCAATGGTCCAAAGTTGAAACCACAATGGTGTGGATCTTGGAGTGAATGAATGTTCATGTGCCTAGGACTTAAACCTCTTATTCTCCAGATGTGTTAAAATGTTCCCCATATGTGACTAGGACTTGATCCTCTTATTCTCCTTATCCTCTTCTAGAGAATTTAAGCTCAGGAGATTTGATTTCTCCTTCATAAGGGTACTCCTTCATGTCTTTGAGATAAATTTTGTTTTTCATCCTTCTAGATCATCTTTTGTTTCCATCTCCTTGTGATCACCTTTGCTTACCATGTTCAATTTGATATCATCTTCAAAATTCTGGAATTATGTTTTACTTACCATATTTAGGATGCCAACCTTCCTTTCCATTGTAGTTTCCATGCTTGTTATTTTCTCTTCCAACTTGGACACCTTAAATTCCAATTCTTCATTCTTTTATCGTGTCAAGACTAAGTTTTCAGAAGTCTTTGTAGGAGTCACATTTGTCTTACTACGTCTAGACATGATGGGCTTATGATTTTGTAGGGTCTTATGGGAAAGGATGTGTCAGGCACCATAGCTCTCTAATATACCATTGGGTTTCCAACAATAGTACTCGAACATTCTTTCGTGGCTCTCACTAAGGAAGATGGATTGTACCTTTAGTTGTACCACCCAATTCCCAAGTATGTGAGAGTGATTTCCCTGAGTGTTTTTCTTGTTGTACTATAGATATAGACATTTGAAAGAAGATCTAAGTATGGTTTTAGGTATACATATTGGAATTTTGATATACACTAGGGTACATGGAAAATCAAACCTATAGATATATTTTTTCTATATCGTACTATTCGTCCAGTACCAACAAAGGTGTACAAGGGAATCCTATGTAGACCTCACCTATATTCTTTGCATGTATGCTTCTTAGCTGCAATTTTACCTAGTGAATGACATATATCTATCTTTATTTATGTCGATACACTTCTCTAGCCTAAAAAATCTACTTGCTACAAATTAGAGAAAAAAAATTGTAATCGTTAGAACTCTTGTAAAGCTTGTTGGGGTCTACTTAGAGAGCATATCTTACACTCTATGTAAATCTGCTTTCATTGCACTTATGAGTTGAAAGTTTTGTATTATAAGATTGATGTGTCTGCTATAAAATCCCACACGTCTCATTAAACTTCAATCCTTCTAGTGGAAGTAAGCTCTAAGCCACCAAAACATGTTGCTTTTGGTGCCTTTCAGGTGAATGAAATTCTAGGGAGTATCATTTCGCTAATTTTCTCCTAATAGGTTTGAACTTTGGACCTAAATTCCCAGATCTATCTCCTATCCAATCCCACAGGAGGCACTTAATTTGGACCTCGTGATACCCATATATTATTGTTTTACTAAAACAACATGTTTGAGCCTTGTTTGTGGACTAGACGAAAACCTAAACTTATACAGCATGTAACTCCAAAAATATTGACAACCAACTTCTAAAAAGTTTACCTAAAATAGTTTTGTCTTTCCTCTAACAACCCTAAAATGATCCAAAAAAATATTAGAAAAACAATAATAACATGACTTGTTTTAAGGATCCAAACTAACGATTGTCAACATACTGAATG
This sequence comes from Picea sitchensis, assembly GCA_010110895.2. NCBI lineage: Eukaryota > Viridiplantae > Streptophyta > Pinopsida > Pinales > Pinaceae > Picea > Picea sitchensis. The sequence continues at coordinate 98,281 of SNQJ01S0059278.1, read as the reverse complement.
TTATGGACCAATTAGCCAATTAAACATAAAAAAGACTCAATTCAATAATATCACACATAAATCAAGTGAAAGAGAGAATGGATAAAAAACCTATTTGGGTGGGGGTGGCTCTTATTACAAGATATCAAATTCATAGTATAAGATTATCCTTCCAAGAAGACAAAGAAGACTTGAATACAATAATAATAAGCGGACATAACTATAATTAACGTAATGATACTAAATAAAGGTTACGGTTAAGAAATTAAAACACTAAATTCATATATAGTGAGCACATGCCAAAAAATGCACATTAGAGAAAAGTGCATGATGGAAGTTAGATACATTCATTATGGTTTAGGGATATGTGAGACAAGTGTACATCAAGTGAAGACTATGATAAAAAGTGCATGTGAAAATGGTTTAGGGAAGACTATGATAAAAAGTGCATATGAAAATGATGAGTACATCAAGTGCACATGACAAAAGAACAACTCTAAGGGAAGCTAAATGGTCCTAGCCAAGATTATATATATATATGAAATCGGAGAGTGATATGGACATAAAGAGATGCAGAAAAAGATAGATATGGAAAAAAGTTGAGCAATTAACCATTAAAATAAACAAATAGGGTTGTTTTCGTGTGAATCAATAGAGAATCTAGCTAGAGAGATAGTAATTGTAATTGTAGAGACTTTACAATTTGCTCCAAAGTAAAGCACCAAGATGCATTATATAAATTTGGACATGTATTTCGATTTTCAAATCTTTAGTGAAGCTTTGAGATGGTTTTGAATGTTATCCAAGTGACAACAATCCATTGCACCATCGATGCCATCAATTGGAAAACAAATTCAATAAAATTTTAGAATTAACGTATACCATTTTGTACTTCATGGTTTTATATGAAAACAAAAGCAACCTAATTATGATAGAACATATTATATAAGAGAGATGAAACTGATAGATATAACATGAAGAATAAGAAGACATAAGACCAAGAGTATATACTATTATATCCAATAATTAGTATAGATGACTTATTTATTATAGAAATATAAACTAAACTATGTACAATGATATGTCCATTAAAATTTTATACAATAATATGCATACTAAACTAACACTCTGTTACTCTATGTACAATGATATGCCAATTTATCCTTATTTAATGGTTATAGAAATAAAAACTAAACTATGTAAAATGATATGCTCATTAAACTAACACTCTATACAATGATATGCACACTAAACTAACACTCTGTTACTCTATGTACAATGATATGCCAATTTATCCTTATTTAATGGTCATGTATAAAATTCTACCATTTTTTTTATCTAAACCTTCCACCATTTTTTTTATCTAAACCTTCTAAATGAACCTTCACATGTTTTTTCATGTTTAATGACCATGTATAAAACTCTACTACTTTTTTTATCTAAACCTTCCAAATGAACCTTCACATGTTTTTTCATTCATGAAACATGGGATGGTTGACTAATTACACAATACTTTGATTATTATAATAAAGTAAAATTAAATTAGATTATTTTACTTTACTTATAAATGAATAAATATTGTAAACCCACATTGTTTTAGAAGTTAGTTGTACTGGTTGTATCTAATACTTCATTTCACATGATGAAAATGCCATAATCTTTTGTTTATTTACTTCGCAATTAAATGGTTTATAAGTTATTATTGATTCATTTATTAATTAAATTTATCTAATTTAAATCTATAACAGTGGTCAATATGATATATAATGGCTGTAATATTTTATGTGATGATACACAATGAAAAATTTCAAAGTCACCAAAATCCTTTTAGTTGTATTTAAATGTTTAAATTTTAGAGTTTCTATAAATCTAAAAATATCATTGTTTATGAAATAAAAATATATCTTTGTTGATATAAAATAGATCATGTTACTTAAAAATGTCTTGTATGATGATTCATTAACAAACAAGTGTTAGTTACAACATGGAGTCTAACATTTTGAATGACCCAAACCTTGGGTGATGGGGTCATAGTGATATAATGTTGTGAAGAGGGTCATTTTGGTGGAAGAATGATGGGTAGTATTATATCAGTATTATGCAATATGCAACCACTTTATGAAACCCTATACATCCAAAGATATTCCTTGTGATGGGGTCATAGTGATATAATGCTGTGAAGAGGGTCATTTTGATGGAATAATGATAGGTAGTATTATATCAGTATTATGCAATATGCAACCACTTTATGAAATCCTATACATCCAAATATATTCATCCAAACACTTATTAAGCACCTCTATTTTACCATATGCTTGAGGGTGATATGTATTATTCATTAATGGTGGCCTCTACTAATTTGAAGAGTTCTTACCAAAAGCAAACATGAGATCTATATCATTGATGATGTGATGGGGGACTCCATGGAGCTTATAGGCATGATCAAGAATAGGTCAACAACACTAGAAGTTGTAGACTTGGTATCAAGGGAATGAAATGAGCATGCTTCTTTAAACGATTGCCTACCACAAAGATAACGTTCTTACCTTTAGAGAGATGTAAGATACTAATGAAGTCCATTGATACCTCTTGCCACTTTCAGTTGGGAATAGAATTATGATAGAGAATGACAAGGTTAAGTAACAATTCTTTCTTTATTGTAATGACAAGTGTCACATTCTATCACAAACCACTCAATATCAAAGCATTTTTAGCTGATAAAAGTGCAGATTTTAACCTTGTACAATTAATTACTGCAAACAGATTCTTAAAAAAAACAGAAAAGATACAATGGCACACACACATTACACAGAGATTTTTACCCCAAAAACCCAAATCGAGAAAACCAGTAACATGTTTATATCCACACCTCTAATATTCTATTCATCATGTCTTCATTGTTTACAATACAATATAAATATAGGATCACGCGGCATCCAAACCCCTAATCCATTGACCTGGATTAGTCAACAACCCTATTTCCTTAACCAGAATTAGAAAACCATTGACAAAAACCATGTGTCGAAACAACGCCAAAAATGGATGCAAAAAATTGCCAAAATAAATAAATTTGGGGGCGATACCTACCCCCCGAGGCTCCCATATCAGTGTACAGTACATGGGACCAATCTTGCAAAGAATATAACACATACCCAACATTCTCCCGCTTGTTGTTTTCTTCGCATACAGGGGGTTGCAGGATTACATAGTCAACAATTTAGGGCAGAAATGCCCATAGATCCTCTACAATAAGAAAACTTGCCAGTGCTCACATATTTTGTTAATGAATCTGCAACATTTTCCAAAGTGTCCACCTTCTTGTCTTCAACCATGTCTCTTACAAAGTGATATTGAACGTCAATATTCTTTGTCTTTGAATGATAATTCGGGTTCTTTGTCAGGAGGATTGCACTCTAATTGTCACAATAAAACCCAATACCTTAACACAATCTCTGTAACCATACTGCTTCCTTGCTTACATGACTGACTGCCATGTATTCAACCTCTGTATTTGAGAGTGCCACTACAGACTGTATTTTTCTCATCCAATTGATTTCTCCTCCAAACAAGTTAAACACACACCCGCTTGTAGATCTTCTACGATCAAGATCTCCATCCTAGTCTGCATCCACAAAGCCATGTATGTCCAACACTCTGTACAATCCTGGTCTTCCTTGGTAGCACAATCCATAACTGGTAGTGCCACAAAAATACTTGAAAACACTCTTTACTGTTGTCCAATGCTCCTTCCCTAGTTTTGACATATACATGCTCAAAACTCTCATTGCATGTGCAATGTTTGGTCTAATACAAACCATTGCATACATACATTAAACTGCCAACCACACTCGCATATGGAACACAAGACATATCCTTTTCCTCTTCTTGTGTCTTGGGACATTGATCCCCATATAACTTTACACCTACAGGAATAGGAACCTTGATCAGTTTACATTCCTCCATATTAAACCTATGCAATAATGTCTCAACATATTTCCTATGATTTAACTAGAGTTTCTTGTTTTCCTGATCTCTTTTAATTTCCATGCCCAAAATTAAATTTGCAGCACCAAGATCCTTCATGTCAAATTTCAAGGACAACTGAGTTTTCATATCCTGGATAATCTCCTTGCTCTTTCCTATCAACAACATATCATCCACATACAAGACCAAATAAATAAGATGATCACCAATTAATTTGAAATACACACAGTGATCCATTTTTCTCCCCGTGAAGCCAAATCCCAACATATAAGTATCAAATTTTTGATACCACATCCTTGGTGATTGTTTTAACCCATGCAAGGACTTTTTCAGCTTGCATATCAGCTCCTTCTTTCCCTTCATAGCAAAGCCTTCTGATTGCTTCATGTAGATTTCTTATTCCATATCCCCATGTAGAAATGTTGTCTTCACATCCATCTATTCTACTTCAAAATCAAACACAACAGCGACATATAAAACAAATCTAATAGAAGTTAACCTGGCAATAGGAGAAAAAATCTCACCATAGTCAATTCCCTCTACATAGGAATAACCTTTTTCTACTAAACGAGCTTTATATTTCTCCACTTTTCCTTCTGCATTCAACTTCTTTTTAAACATCCATTTGTTTCCAATGGGATTTCCTCCATTCGTAAACTCTACAAGATCTAAAGCCTCATTCTTAACTAAGGTTGTCATTTCTTCAAACATGGCCTTTTTCCATAGTTTTCCATCCTCTGAATCCACTACCTCCCTAATAGTTATAGGATCATCATTAGTAATAGACAAAGCAAAATTTGAATGGAAATCGGGTGGAGTATACCTTTCTGGTTGCCTTCTTTCCCGAACAGATCTCCTCAATATTGGAGTATGAGGATCTTCTTCTTCTGGTTCATGCTCTTATGTAGAGTCTAATTCATTATCCTTCAACTCAAACTCTATTTTCTCTAGTTCTTCCTTCCTTGGTAGGACTTCTTGTTTGACAACATCTTTGATTTCTCTAAATACCACATCTCGGCTATACACTACCTTATTTGTTTCTTGGTTCCAAATCTTATAACCTTTCATACCATCTATATACCCAATAATGATACACTTTTCAGCCTTTTTAGCTAGCTTACTCTTGTTTTCCTTTGGAGCATAAGCATAGGCATCATAGCCAAATACCTTGAGATGTGTCAGAGAGGATTTATTACCAGTCCATACCTCGTGTGGAGTCTTGTCATCCAATGTTGATGAGGGTTATCGATTGACCATGTAACATGTAGTACCCACTGCCTCTGCCCAAAATTCTTGTTCTAACCCGACACCACTAAGCATGCACCTTGTTTTTTCCATCAGCGTCATGTTCGTCCTTTATGCAACTCCATTTTGTTGAGGTGTATATGGAGTAGTCTTCTGCCTTGCTATACCGTACTTCTTACAGAATTCTTCAAATTCATTTCACAAAATTATCCACCACTATCCGTCCTCAACACCTTAATTATTTTCTCTATTTGATTCTCCACAAGAACCTTAAACTCTTTAAACCTGTCAAAAACTTCATATTTCTTCTTGAGGAAATAAATTTGTGTATTCATCGAGAAGTCATCTATAAATGAGACATAGTACACAAATTTTCCTAGTGATGGAACCGCCACGGGTCCAAACAGATCATTGTGCACCAATTGTAAAATTTCATCTGCTCTCATTGCATTAGAGGGGATTCTTACCTGATTTTGCTTCCCATATAAGAAATGTTCACATAAATCAAAATCCAGAGAGAAAATTTCCATACCTTCAACCATACCTTTACTGTATAGTACGTGAATATCCTTCTCTCGATATGTCCCAATCTCTGATGACTGTTATCCCCGATATCTAGGGATAACTAGGAGATCATGTCTCGAGGCCCACATGGTCCTAGACATGGAGTACCGAGAGCAG
>SNQJ01S0059278.1:53661-69033 GCA_010110895.2 Picea sitchensis | reverse complement strand
AAATATATGAGTTTTGTCTTCATAAAAGAACTTTTCTTCAAGCTTATTAACACCTTTTCTTGTTGCAATATCTTCATCACTAATGTCAAGTGCTTTAAATGTTCTTCCTCTGTTTTGCTGAAAACTAATATATCATCCAAATATACAATGACAAATTTACCTATGAAGTCTTTCAGTACTTCATTCATCGACCTCATAAATGTGCTTGGAACATTTGTCAATCCAAATGGCATGACTAGCCATTCAAACAAACCTTCATTTGTCTTAAATGTTGTCTTCCATTCATCTCCCTCTCTCATTCTTATCTTATAATATCCACTCTTCAAGTCTAATTTTGAAAAATAGCTTGCTACACTCAAACAATCCATCAAATCATCCATCCTAGGTAAAGGAAATCTATACCTGATGGTTATCTTGTTGATGGCTCTGGAATCTGTACACATTCTCCATCACCCATCCTTCTTTGGACTCAATACAGTTGGCACTGCACATGGGCTTAGACTTTCCTTGACTAAACCTTTATCCAACAAATCCTGAACTTGATTCTTAACTTCTTCATTCTCTCGAGGTGTCGGCCTATACGCTTCTTTATTTGGTAAACTAGCTCCTGGAATCAAGTCAATATGGTGGCTAATACTCCTAATAGGTGGTAATGAGTGAGGCAACTCATCCACTACTATGTCATCAAAATTCTCTAACAATTCTTGGATTTCTTCAGGTAAATCATTCATAGAAGTATTGGTAAGGATAACTCTTGGCTTCCTTACCACAATAAATTGCATTTCTTGATCTTTCTTGATCTCTTTCCAGAGTTCCTTCCCACTCATGAGAAGTATTCTTGTGTTGGCTTCTTCCTTTTCTTTCTTCTCTTCTATTGGCAGTAACATGTGAGTTCTACCATTTTTCTCTAAAGTGTAAGTATTTTTTCTCCCATCATGAATGACATTCCTATCAAACTGCCATGGTCTTCCCAACAAAATATGACAAACATCCATGGGAATTACATCACACAGAATCTCATCTTTATAACCTCCTATTTTAAATTCAACTTTGCATTGTTGACTTACCATTACTTGATATCCTTTCTGCAACCATGATACTTTATATGGACTTGGGTGTGCAGTTGTCTCCAGCTCCAAGTTCTCCACCATTTCTGTAGATACTAAATTATCAGTGCTCCCACTGTCTATAATCATTTTGCAAACTTTGTCCTTTGTTTTACAAGCAGTCCTGAACAACCTCGTTCGCTGAACTGAGCCTTCTATTTCCTTCTCTAGCTTTAGAAGAACTTTCCTCATCATAAGGTTTTGTCCTCCTTCTATTGCTTCTGCTTCCACATTCTTCTGGGCTTTAGAAATGTGTGATTCTCCTCCTCCTTCTTTATTCCTCTCGGGGCATTCCCAAGACATGTGTCTTGTCTTTCCATAGGCATAACATTTAACTCCACCTCCTCTACCTCTTCCTCTTCCACAAGGAAAAGAGTTTCTCCCAACAAACAGTCTTCTTTGGGAACTTCCTCCTCTTTCAAAGTGACCATATGATTTCTCACTCTCTTCCTTGGGTTTCGGTGCCTTATCATAGATAATTCCCTTACCTCTATTTGAGGCTCTGCTTCTGTTTCGCTGACTCTGGTTTCTAACCAACTTTTCTTCTGCCTTTAGTGCAATCTGATAAGCATCTTCCACTGTCCTCACAGTCATCATGCTGATCCCATCCTGGATTTCATATCTCAAGCCATTTATATACCTGGCAACTTTTCATCATCCTTCTCTCTTTGTCTAGTCCTAATATTCAGCCTATGGAATTATTTTGTATACTCTTTCACTGTCATACCCCTCTATCTCAGGTTCTGCAACTTTCTGAAAATATTTATCTGGTAATCCTTAGGTATGAATTTAGCCTTCAATTTGGCTACCATTCTATCCCAATTCTTTATCTTTTGTTTACCTTTGCTCCTCCTCTCTGCCTGCACTTCATCCCACCACAATGTTCCATGTCCCTTTAATCTAGTGATAGCATGTCTCACCTTCCTTCCTTCATCGACATCTTCATAGTCGAAATACTTGTCCACGGACCTTATCCAGTCTAATAGCTCTTCAACATCCAAATTACCTTCATACATTGGGACGTACATCTTTGCTTTAGCTCCCAACTTCACAATAGCTTTCAATAAGCATTCTTCAGTCGCATATTCCCGTGTATCTTCTTCAACTTCTACTTCTTCGATTTCTGCATCACCAATGTCTTCAGCAGCAGGTGTTCTTCTTTGCATTGCTTCCATCACTTCTAACCTTGCGCGAAGCTCTCTCATTTCTCTTCCTACAGCACGGTTTGCTAAAGGTGGTTCTACACGTACCCTCGGCGACATCGCTTCAACTGTTCCTAACACACTGAGTACAACTTCAATCTTGTTCAGGCTCTGATACCACTTGGTGGAAACCCCCCTTTCTCCTTGGGGTTGCACGACCTCCCGGTCAAGGATCTTCAATTCTCAGAGCTGAATTAGCTCTCTGAAACCTTAATGGTATCGCTTGTAAATAAACACAGGCCTTTTCGGTCTCTCGATGCAAGTTTTGTAACACTCACGATCTCTTCTTCTCACTACTTAATGATCACGACTCAGGCGCTAGCTCCTCCTCCGTTAACTCCTTCCCGCATGTGACCTCGGGCTATGTTTACACATGATTTCGGGCGCAGTCGAACGTGGTTTGGGATACCCACTTTTCTCCCCGCAATTCACTACCAATCGCCACGCGTCTTTTTTTCAATATCCTGGTTTCAATTGCGGCCCGCTATCAAATTTTTAACATCTGAGTACTTTCCGTCCCCGCAATCCTTCGTGATCGTCGATCTCAAGATCTCGACGGCGCTTCTGAACCTGACGGTTCAGATCTGTCCTTTCCCAATCTACAGATCAGAACTAACCCTTCTAAATCAACGACTGTGATTTATTTCGTGATTTGAACTTTGGTTGTTTCAAATCTCAACTATTGCTTTCTCCACAATGGCTATCTCCCGAAATAAAAGATTTGTTGACATTTTTCCTCCTCAAATCGACGGTTATATTTTACTTCGGACCTTCGGGTTTGGAGATTTCAATTCTCAACTTCCCAGAGTATTATTATCTAAAGTTCGTGATTTGTCGCCACGCGTCCCTCTGGATCTGACGGTCCAGATTTACTTCAGGTCTTCTTGGATAGATCTTAACCCTTTATCTTGTCCAACTTCCGCAAATTCTTCTTCTGAAGGATTTCTTCGACACTTAGTCGATTTCTGGTCCTGTGCACTCCTTGCAACTGACCTCTGCACTTTCTTATGAGAAAAACCCGAGTTATTTCTCCAAGTCAAAGACTTCGCATACACACTCCTTGCGCTTAATTTGCACACTCTGCATACAAAAGTTCCACGCTATCTCTTCTGAGCTTCAAGTCAAAAAAGACTCCCTCACACGCACTCATTGTGTTCGGTATGCACTCCTTGCATAACTCACAGAAGAGAAAACACTTGAAACTTATTCAATTCTTCATAAATTCATTCCTTCACCATGAACATCATACATCCACAAAACACATAACAACAGTAAAACTGTAAAACAGTATCAACACTGTACATTTGGATGAATTTCCTCTGTTCTATTCATTTCAGAAATAAATACATGATTACAACTTCTGTCTCTTACAAAACTACAATGAAAACTTGTCTAAGGACCTAGAGCTTCCTCGCTCTTCTTCCTCCTATCTAAATTCTATCACACTCTACTCAAGCAGTTACCTACTCAGCTTAATTAATGCAACCTAATGACTAATACGGGCTAATATCCTACACATGTAATACATTATAGTCGTGTAAGGATTTATAATGATCAATCAGTTCATAACGGTGGCCCGACTTTACATACATCTAATTAATTAACGAGAGATTCAAAAAATTTCCACACCGCTACCAAGTTGGTTAAGAGTCGGTTTGGCTCTTACAATGCATTGATGTGTTGACTTCGCTTCCACGTCCTCTTTGCTTTGATTTGATAGTGATTCTCCTGCATCAAATCCTCTCCCGTTCACTTGCCTCTTCGAGGGGGAAGCCTCCTAATGAGATACGTTCAACATACAATACTTTTTCTTTACCCCCCATTACATTGCTTGAACCTCTTTATATAGTTCTACCAACCACCTAAGAACATTCTAGAGGAACCTTTTAGAAGCAAAACCTTTTAAGAAGTCCTCTTACATTTATTAGATATAACTACCATAGTGGACCTTATTTAATACTATAGTGGACCTAGTCCACCTTACATTGAATTGCCTCCACTATTATCACTATGGGCCCTCCGCGTCGCACCCATGAACCATCTGAAAATCATGCTCCAAAGATCTACACTGTTCATGTGGGTCGAAATATGTAGAACCGACCAAAAATTCATCCACTACTACCGAAGAATAAAAAACCTGAAGAATAATATGCAGAGAAGGCTCTTTTGTACTTTCCAGTATGAGCTCTACATGAGGTGGAGTAGAGTTATCAAATAGAAGATGGAAGTGGTTGTCATCCAAGAAATGAAAACTATTCATATACCAATCATCACAATCGATCACAAAATCATACCAAGCATAAACTTCTTGATGATATTCATCCATGATTTCCTCAATAGTATATTTGTCCATGTTGTCTAAGGACTCGTGAATACTGTGAAAACTATCCCTGATCCCATCTTGAAAGTCATGCATTTGGGCTTGGAGGGCTTCAAGCTATTGTAAAATTTCCTTGAGGGTTTGAGAGAAAAGATCCATTAGAAACACCACATAAAAGAAAAATATTAAAATACTCTATCTAATGGCACTGATCTGGTAGCAATATGAGCACCCTATGACAATTTTTGAACTTTGCAGTCCCGTCGCCTTCACGAAAACCCAAAAAATGGTTAATTTTAAATCAACGATATCTTCACTTCTAGAGCTCTGATTCGGACGATTTGTTTTTTGAAATTGGGTGAAATTGTGAGAGGGACTTAGATCTATAAAAAAATTTAGGAAATTCATCCCTCGGGTTCTACATAAATAAAAAAAAACCACGCAGTCATCCGCGGAAAAACCCTGAAAATTGTAGATTTTAAAATGCCAATAACTTCACTTCCTGGACTATGTTTCAGACGATTTTTTTTTTTTTCGATAGGAACTCATATCTACAACTAGTTTCTGCAAATTCCACACAAAACACTACAGGATTTGTTCAGAGTGTTGCGACCCTCTTTTTCTTCTTTGAAAAATCTGAAAAATAGAAAAAAAACAATCCACAATTCCTGCCAAGGAAAGTGCTCTGATACGAAATGTTAAGTACCAAAGATATGAATTCAAACTACCACAATAGTGCCAAATACATCTGAATACAATCACCACACAAGAAATATGGAACAATATAGAAGAACCACATTTTATTATTATCAATCATTTAGGGTAGGGCGACACCATGCAATGCATCCTATTATGGAAGGGATCCTCTCCCGTTCACTTGCCTCTTTGAGGGGGAAACCTCCTAATGAGCTACGCTCAACATACAATACTTCTCCTTCACCCCCCTTTACATTGCTTGGACCCCTTTATATAGTGCTACCAACCACCTAAGAACATTCTAGAGGAGAAACCTTCTAAGAAGTCCTCTTACATTTATTATATCTAACTACCATAGTGTGCCTTATTTAATATTATAGTAGACCTAGTCCACCTTACATTGAATGGCCTCCCCTATTATCACTATGGGCCCTTCAGCCCCACTAGCTCTCTATCTACACTACAAAACATATTATTAACAAAAGCAAGTGTTATCGAGATGGTTAGGCAAGTTTGATTCAGACAAATGAAGGTTTTATTTCACGGCTATGCATTTGGAAGCAAGGTGTACAAATGATACAACAAAATACTACACTACAAAACATATTATTCACAAAAGCAAGTGTTATATAAAGAGATGATTTAGGCAAGTTTGATTCCAGAACAAATGAAGGTATATTTCCTGGCTATACATCTGGAAGCAAGGCCTACAAACGCTACAACAAAAGATTGTGCAAGGTTGTAGATAGTATTGATGTAAGAATGGATGAAGCAATACCTCAAGAGGAAAAGTCACAAAAAAATGAAGATCCAGAGGAGACAGTCTACAAAGAACAAGAAAGGGAAGAACAGGAAGAAATAGAACGTCAATATCCAAAGACACCATCCAGAATTGTCCAAAAGAATCATCTAGAAAGTCATATTCTTGGTGATATAGATACAGGAGTTCAAACTAGAAGAAAATTGAACGTTTCTTTTCTATCTAAAATAGAGCCCAAGAATTTTACACAAGCTAGTGAAGATAAGCATTGGGTTAATGCAATGGAAGAAGTACTAAATCAGATTGAGAATAATGAGGCATGGGAACTTGTGCCCAGACCAAAAGACAAGAATGTAATTGGCACCAAATGGGTCTTTAGAAACAAATTGGATGAATATGGACAAGTAGTAAGAAATAAATCAAGATTGGTCTGTAAAGGGTATGCTCAAGTTGAGGGTATTGACTTTGAAGAAACCTTTGCTCCAGTTGCAAGATTGGAAGCAATCAAACTGTTTTTGGCATTTTCGTGCTTCAAGAACTTCAAACTCTATCAAATGGATGTCAAGTCAACCTTTCTAAATGGAAATCTAGAAGAATTATATATTGAACATCCATAAGGATTTCAATTGTCGAACAACGAAGATTATGTATGCAAATTGAAGAAAGAACTCTATGGACTAAAGCAAGCTCCTAGAGCTTGGTATTCAAGACTTGACAAATATCTACAACAATAAGGTTTCAAAAGAGGAGCTACATACAACAATATTTACATCAAAACAAACAATATATGTTAATTATTGTGGTTTATGTGGATGATATCCTTTTTGGAAGTAATGTTAATAGAATGAGCTAAATGTTTGCAAAATAAATGTAAAAAGAATTTGAGATGTCCATGCTTGGAGAATTGTCATTCTTTCTAGGTTTACAAATTTCTCAATCCAGCAAAGGCATATTCATTTCTCAAACCAAATATATAAAGGAAATGTTGAAGAAATTCAGAATGGAAGACTGTGCACCTGTCAGTACACACATGATCACAGGATGCAAGTTGAGCAAATATTATGAATCTCTAGAAGCAAATCAAACATTGTATTGGTCCATGATTGGAAGTCTACTATATGTGACAACATCAAGGCCATATATCATGCAAGCAGTAGGATAGGTTTCAAGATTTCAATATGCACCAAAGGAGACACATGTGCAAGCAGTAAAAAGAATATTCAGATATTTGAAGGGCACATTGGACTTTAGCTTGTGGTATTCAAGAAGTAAGGACTTCACTCTAACAACATATACAGATGCAGATTGCGTAGGAAGTATTGATGACAAGAAAAGTATCAATGGAGGAGCATTCTTTATAGGCAACTATCTAGTATCATGGTTGAGCAAGAAGCAAAATTCAAGCTCTTTATCCATAGGAGAAGCTGAATATATTGCAGTAACAATATGTCGCACAAAAGTTCTTTGGATGAAGAAGACACTGAAGGATATCAATGTAGAATAGGATTACCCAATATCAGTCATCTGCGACAACACAAGTGCAATCAACATTTCAAATAATCATGTTATGCACTCAAAGACGAAGCATATTCCAATCAAGTACCACTTCCTAAGAGAACATGTAGCCGAGCAAAGTGTCAAGCTGGAATACATTACCACCAAAGAACAGGTTGCAGATATTTTTACCAAACCCCTTCCCAGAGACACATTTGAATATCTCAGACAGAAGTTGGGAATGATATCCCTCTCATCTCGTCAGTAAAAGAAAGCATAAGCTCAAGGGGAGAATCCCTTTACCATTGATGTCAAAGGGGGAGAAGTTGCAAACATAGGAAGAATTGCAGACACAAGGAAACTTGCAGATAGGGGGAGTTCAAAATTGACTAAGGGTTGCCATTAATGAAAAAGGGGGAGATTATTGCAAATATTGTTTTCATATATGTCAAATATAGGGGGAGACTACAGATGTCCAAGATAAATATTGCAAGATGGAGATTGTTGGAAATATTGTTTTTGGATTTTTGATGCTCAGCTTGTATACCCTATATTTGAAGGAATTTTTACTCTAAATGCCTAGCTCAAATGGGAGCATAGGTTATATGTTTCAAAAGTTTATTCTGATACCTTTCCAATGGTATATGGAACTCACTCTAACTTCTTAGGAATGACAAGATATGAATTTTTCTATCAAACAACTCAACCAAAAAGTTCAAGTCAACGCAACCAATCTTTACAAGTCGGCCCTAAAAGTGAGCACAGAAAGACTATAAATACAGGATAGACGTGCCCATTTGAAAAGCATGCAATCAAGAAGATGAAGTTTGAGGTACACATAAGAGATCTGAGGTGCACAAGAGAAGTGGGAGAGTATTCTTGGGGTTTAAAGGTGCAAGAGGAGTTTTCTTGGAGTTTTAAGGGTGCGCTATGAAGGCCTAAGGTTTATAATGTTGCAAAGTGCAATGTTTTGAGGTTGTGATGATGCAGTCTCGGATTATATTCTAGGAATGATGCTACAGGGTTCGCTAGGAAACAAAGGCTAAATCTGACTAGTGCTTGAATCTATGTCTAGGGTATGAAGCAAAGAGAGGCACTAGAGCATGAAAGTTAAGGGTACGATGATCTTATGAAATACATGAAGTATGAAGCATGCAGGTGAAGTCAAAAGTACTATGTGTATGAAGATATTAGGTTGGTGCCTACACAATATATTGTTGAGTTGGTTCTTAGCTTAGGAGAGTGGTGTCTCCAGTAAGTTGGTGCCTACATAATATCTTGTTGAGTTGGTGCTCAGATAAGGAGATTGGTGTCTCTAGTAATTTGGTGCCTACAATCTTTGTAACAGTAGGTTGCCGCCTACAGATATTTATAAAGATAAGTTTTTTTGGTTTTCTCCCGCAAGGGTTTCCAAGTTAAACTTTGTGTACCTTGATTTTATTTTACATGCATTTACTATTTTAAAGTTAATGAATGATTGATGAATGCTCCATTAAAGTAAAAAGTATCTTATACTAATTCACCCCCCCTCTCTCAATAAAAGCATATTTTCAAAACCCTAGGTATTGATTATTTATGAAAACAACTTAAGGTAGTTCACTACAAACCCTAAGAAGTCATCATATGTCTTCTAAGAACCTTTAGCAAGAGGTCTAAATGTATTTTGGTCAAAACCCTAGAGTAGTTCACTACAAACCCTAGAAAGTTAACCTACAAGAATAACCCTAGGGGAATCCACTACAAACCTTAGAATTACCCTTATGTCCTTCAACAAGCTCCAAATAAATGATAACAAGGGGAGGTATTCTACTACAAACCTCCCTAGGGTTTGAAAACAAGGGTTTATCTAAGAGAACACAAGGTATCATGCAATTATTACCACTTTGATAAAACAATTTACTTAATACACCAACAATAAACCACCAAAGACTTGAAAATAACACTTATTGGTCAAATCGTTGAGCATGAAAGAAACCCTAACATGAAATCATCCACAAGAAACTTGAAAATCATCCACTAGATCCTCTCCGAGAAAATGTGCACAAGTACTCCATGATGAGAAAGAAAGATAAGAGACAATTGTAGTAGTTCTCCACAAGATGAGTTATGATTTACAAATGAGGAAACCATCCTCTATAAATATGAGGCAATCCTAGTGCCTTATCTCTCTAAAATCCCCTAAAAGATAATAAATCCATGATACAAGGTGGATAGGTCTCAAGTTGACTGCCAAAATATCCTCAAAATAAAGATATAATGCTAATACATCAAAAACATCCTCTCAAATGTCTACATGTGTGAGTGTAGAGGGAAAAATAAAGATGACATCGTCTCCTCAAGGGGTGTAAAGGCTCAAAAGGTCACATCTATCCCCAAAAGGTGCAAAGCATCATGAAAAGTATCGTCTCCTCATCAATGTGCTAGATAGGCCCAATGCAAAATCATGTCACTCCAAGTATGACGTCATCCTCTAGATCTCCAATGTCTTGGGTCAAAGTGTCAACGTCGTGCATGAGGAAGGATCCATCATCCCTAAAGGGGTATACAATCCTCCTCAAGTTCCATGGCATCCAATCAAACCCTAACATCCTCAAAGGGTGCAACGTCCAAGTTGTGGGGTTGTCTACCCTCTGGATGACACATCTGGCTATATCTGCAACGTCCTATGTCGTGATTCAAACATCCAAGGTCTAGGAGGTGTTTGAACATGTCCATAGGTAGGCCAAGTTATCAAGGAACCCAATTCTCATCATCATGGGTCTAACATCCTCCACATAGTATGCAACGTCCTAGGTACAAGCTTCAAAACGTCCTTAACTGGACCATCTCCACAGGTGCATCATCATCAAGCAAGGCTCAAAGAAGTCAAGTGAAAACAACCATCATGGACACAAGAGTCATTAGAATCATACATAGTAAGCCATAATCTAATACATAATCCACGTAAGCAATTCACAGTAGGTATCTTCTTCAAACTTCACACTAGATTAAGACTTTATGCAATTTTCTAGGTTTAGGTATGGGAGGACTGTCATAAGACCCTATTAGGTGTGCCAGTACCCAAGTAGAGGAGTATTTCTCGAGAAACCCTTCAAAGCATAAGTATAAGTGATGACATGGCATGGCACTTACTTCATGGTCATGGTGTCATTGATATGCAAGGCCATGTGTGGGTTCATCTCCATGAGTTCCTTTGTAGAGGGATAAATTGGTGCTTGAGTTACCCTTTCATTGGTAGTGTGTGTATTCCAAACCCCTCTTATTTCCTTTTGATTATTCATTTATTGCTTTGCAAAACCCTTTTTAGGTTTATGCATTTATTATTTTTTTACTAGGATTCATTAAGTCCTTTTAATTTGATATGCATTCTATGCATTAGGACTTGGAATGATCGCCTCATGGCGAGGGGGTAGAGCTCAAGCTGACTTTTGGCGTTTGATTTTGTGATTTTTCATCCCACTATTCCTTTTTTTATAACATGTTTTTTTATTCTTTTTACCATCTACATCAACCTCGGCCATTCTAGTCCCTTCTTCTCATAGGAGGGTGAAGGTAGGGACCTTTTTGGGATACATGTATCAATCGTTTCCAGAAGATAGGACAACAGGAGGAAACTGGATGGAAAGTGTTAAGTACAAAAGGGAGTGGCATGTTACCCCTATCAAGGCCTCCCAGTGGAACCCATGTTCCCCAAGAGTGACAACACTAGACTATGACACATATGATGGCCACCAAGGTAAAACAAGGAAAAAAGAATAACTTCCAAGCATCATGAGCCATTATCTGACCTCAACCCATGATCCTCACCCAAATTCCTAATGTCTTAAATGTAACATTTTATATGAAACAATGACTAATGTACCTCATGTGTGTTGGGCCACCATCATCAAAACCATGTTGATCAAGTGAATGAGCTTAGCAATGATAAGGGGGGAGGAATCCAAGGGATTGTTGTTTGTGGAGAATGTTGATCATCATCTCTGTGATCATTGTCTGCAATGTGGATCATCAAGGATGATCTCCTCTAGTTACCCATAGGTGAGAGGGGGTAACAGAGCCCATAAACTACATTTTACCCCTCATTTTGCATGAGGCTTCACTTGAGATTTTGATAAAAAAAACATTTGTGATTTTTATCACAAAGGCAAGTTTATAGGTTGATGAAGCTTTGTAAGGGCTAGGGTTTGTCAGTTCACATTATAATCTTGATTCCTTGGTCGATAGTATATGAGATGATGTAGTCATGGGCGTCTTGATGGTGTTTTGCTTGGTATACTTGCTTATCATAAATAAAGCATTGCACTTGGTCACGTGATGTTCTAGCCTTCAGTTTTTGCAAGATGATTATATGTCTCCCTTGATGGAATGCTCTAAAACTTTTGGGCTAGTTTGGTAGTGCATCAACATCTTCTTTTTGTTGGCATCATAATGGCATAGAGCATTGGACACTTCCCCCTTGCTTCACTTCTTTTCACATTATTTTTGGGGTGACTTGACATGGTCTAGCATTGTTAGAGACTTGGTGTGAGCGCCCTCATTTCCTTGGAGGATTTTGACACCTACAACACTTTATGATGACATAGGCTATAACTATTGGTAAAGTGAGCTCCCCTTATCCACATATTTTTATGTAATCCCTCACAATAGCTATTTGACCCATTTGACCTAGCTGGATACTCTTGATATGAGCACCCTTACTTATGTGGCTTGGTTTGTCACTAAGAGTGGTTTATGATGATGAGGATTAGGGCATCATGTGGAGTTCTCACCTTCTTGTTACATGATTTTCATGCATGCTTCTTGAGATCATGATGGAACACCCTAGGGTTTTGAGGTTGATTTGGCACGGTTTTTGCACTTATGTATCATTTACTCATGATCTTTGAGTAGCACTCTACTTATCCCTTGCTTGACCCACATTTTGATGGTGGTTACTCTTGGATATTGAGATTGGAGAATTGTTTGAGGGGGTTGATTTGTTCATTGACCTATTCTTAGCATGTGGTTCACTTTACACTATTATATTCATGCTTGTAGACAAGTGCACCCTTTGGAGGGATGTGATGTGGACCTTGGAGCATCTTTTATGGTCAAACCCTAATTCTTTAGTAAAGATCCCCCTCTCTTTATTACGTAATGGATGAGATACTTTATTTTGAGAGCCACACGTACCATCTTTGTAGGTCTCTTTGCACACTTTCTCATGCCTCATTAATGTACATTTCTATTTGGGTCTCACAATTTCCATTTTGGAAGGTTTGATTTGATTCAAACTCTAGATTAAGGAGGGTGTCATCTTGACTAAGTTTCTTACACACATTTTATGGAGGATGTCTCAATAATGATGCCACATGTGCCACGTTGTTAGGATTCTACTTGGTCTTTGTGTGGTTTGAGGAGGATATCTCACCTTGGAGAGCTATGCATCGACTTTTGAGGGGATCTAGGAGGTGTCAAACCCTAGATCTAGGCACCACATGCTACTTTGGGGTTTCATTACATATTTTAAGGAGTTTGTTATGTAGCGCTACACTTGGAGGCCTTTGGAGGCCAAACGTTGGATCTTTGATATGGCATATCCCCTCTTTGACGGAGGTGCCTCACCTTCATGGAGCTATTTTGTTGGAGATTTTTACATGTGGCTTAACCACCACTTTTCATGTATTTTTTGTCATGTTAGTTGGAGGATATTGCTTCTTTACTCCTCCCTAGGACAGATCTAGGGTTTTGGTAGTGGACATTATTAATTTGTTATAGATGAATATGGAGCTCAAACTTATACAAGGGTCTTCTCTCTTCATTATTTCTCATAGATGGTTTTTGGAAGATTTCCTCCTCCTTGGATTTTAATGGATATATCTTTCTTGGAGAATATGTGATGTACAAGGGTTTCTTTCCTATAAATATGAGGCTTTTTGTTCTAATGGTGTTTATTCTTTCTTATGATTGTAGAATTTCTAATACTTTCTATTGATTAGCCAATTGGTGAAGGGTATATCTATCACATTGGAAAGGTTTTGCATGAGGATTTTTCTCCCTCCTTGACCCTTTGTTGTCTTGTTTATGGAATATTATCTTGCATCTTACATCTCCATGAGTTATTTCTAGACTAATACTCCATGGTAGGGTGCACCTCATTAGAAAAGTTTTGATGTGGCACTTTTAAGTCCCTCCTAGTATTCCTTTACTTTCATTTTCAACAATGTTAAGTTCTTGTGGCATGCAGATGTGGCCCATGTAGTATTAAGTCATTATTGATCTTTCCCTCTTGGATTGGCTTCTTGACTCCATTTTCCCTTGTTTATATAGACACTAATATCTTGATCCTTCCATCATTCTTTTATATTTATACTACAAAAACATTGTTTTTCTAGAGCTATATCTTCACATCACCTTTGAGATTCATTGGTATAGCTTTAGTAATCCTAATTCCTAGGGATACTCCGCTTGAGTTAGAGAAGATCCAACCTAAAGTGAGATGATAGGTTGCTTAGGTGACAATGGTAACCATCCTAGTAGTTGACAACCCTTAGAATTGATCTTGACTTAGAATGCAAACAATGAGATCCTCGAGCCAAAGCCTTGATGAAGGGCATAGATTGCCTAGTGTAGCAAGTAAAACAACTAAGAATGCAACTCAAGGTTGCACCAAAATAGAGTACCAAGGCACACTTGTGGAGAATAACTTATATTTGTCTCTTATATTCTTTTCTCATCATGGAGTACTTATGTGTGCCTCTTAGACAATGAATTTGTGGATGCTTTGCCTGTTTTTGGTGGATGGTTCATGAAATTAGGGCTTCCTCATGCATAACGACTTGGTATAGTAAGTGTTCTTTCCAAGTAATTGTGTTTATTCTTGGTATTTTAAGTGAATTCCCTATCTAATTGTGGATAAGTTGCATGTTACCTTATTTCCTTGGATAATTTTGTTGGAAAACCCTAGAAGGATTGCAATTGTGCATCCCCTTCCTTGTTAATCATTTATCTTAAGCTTGTTAAAGCATACAAGGTCAAATTTAGGGATTGTAATTGTACATCCCCCTAAACTTGTCTTTGTTGGTAAGATTCTAGAGCTTTTGATTGTACAACTCTAGGGTTTGACCTTGTTCCACCTTGGATCTCTTGCTAGAAGTCATAGAAACACAGAATGGCATTAGGGATTGTGATTGTACATCCCCCTAATTGTTTTCTTAGAAGATTAAACCTAGGGATTGTGATTGTACATCCCCCTAGAATTTAACCTTTGAAGTTTATTTTCCTTGTATCCTCCTTGAAGTGGTTGCATTGACTCCATATGCCCAAGGATTCAAGACGACAC
Organism: Picea sitchensis; assembly: GCA_010110895.2. Classification (NCBI taxonomy): domain Eukaryota; kingdom Viridiplantae; phylum Streptophyta; class Pinopsida; order Pinales; family Pinaceae; genus Picea; species Picea sitchensis. The sequence goes on along the minus strand of SNQJ01S0059278.1, from coordinate 54,134 downwards.
TAGTCTTTCTCTTGTTGCAAGTGATAGAAACCCTAGGTTAGCTCTCTTTCTCTCTCAACATCTTGTGCTAGTTTAGGACTAATTGCATTGTATTTTCATTTAATATCATCCCTAGCCCAATGTCTTGCATCTTATCCTAGATTTATCATTTCACATCATTATTGCTGCAATAATTGCATTTTCATCCATTATGGTTTACCATCTTGCATCTATTTAACATAGTTTAATGCTCTTTCTTTCAAGCATCTATTGGCCAATGGTTTATTAATCTTTTATCTTATATTTGGCATATCTATCAGTGCATTCTTGCTGATTTTAAGACTGATTTACTATTGTTGTTATAAACTTGTTACATGCTAAAGTATCTTGTCTTTCTTTCAAGTTTTATTACACCCTTTCTTTTTCTTTTGATATCTAGTGTTTCGGGGAATTTAATTTACTTTCCTAGCTTAATAAACATCATTGATTGTCCT
>SNQJ01S0059278.1:39979-51200 GCA_010110895.2 Picea sitchensis | reverse complement strand
GCTGCGCTGTGAAATAATTGAAGAGACCTTCAATGTTCGCGAATGAAATCGAGGAAGTAAAGTATACCGTTAAAGTTTCATGCAGCATAGATAAATACATACCTGGCTGTGGAGAGGAGTATGAACAGCTTGTGTAGCACCAGAAACGAGCCCCTGCAAACTTAAAACTGCGAAGGATGCGGCAAGGATGGGATCCCCTGATCTGCCTGCATATATGTCTGCTTCAAACGTGCAGGCGGTTCCTGGCTTTGGGTTTGATGCATGAGCAACTGCAATTGTGCCAGTTGGTAGCATATTATCGACGTGTAATCCAAAAATGGCCTGAGCATCTCCAAGTGCACCTTCCTCAATCATACGCTCTGCACCTGCACAGCCCATCTCTTCTGCTGGTTGGAATATAAGCCTTATGCTGCCCTTCAACACCACACCAAATTAAGCTTTTACTCAGTCAGACTGAAGAACAAATTCATGACACATGAATAATACAACGAACAGACTTCAACTCTTAAAACAAGTAATTAGGCAGAGTTTAAGTGCAATACATGGTATTATCATGGATTTATTAAATATAGATAAGGAAAAAAATATAAAAATATACATTTGTATTTAAGATAATTAAATTAAAATGGTTTTATCTTGGTTTTTTTTATTATTATTTTATATTGGTTGTAGTGATTTGTTGATTCAGATTTTGCAGTAGATTTGGACAAGAGGAGATCTACTTTAGGTTATGTGTCCCATGAATGCAAGGATCTATTGGGTAAGTTTGGACAAGTACAGGATAAGATGTTATGTGGTAGTCTAAGTGTTGTGTTCACTGTACCAAAAATGGAACAAGACATCATTTTGTAAGAGAGATGATTGATGGAGGTAGAGTGGTCCATATTGGGGCAAGTTGTACAACATGTTTACAAAACCAGTTATGTTAGAGAAGTCGTGGTGGAGTTGGGCAAGGTTTCATGGAAATTGTTGTCAAGGTACAGATTGTTGGGTGATGACAAGACATACCTTTAGTTACAATGTGTTTTGGTTGTCCTCAAACACGGTTTCTATTGGAGGTTTCTCATGAGTTTATTTTATCATATCCTTTATGTTTAAATGTAGAAGTCTCTGAGGTGCTTCAATAAACTTGTAAAACCATTTCTCCACTGCTTGACAGAGAAATAAAGAGATATATTGCCCCTTTGTTCATCTTTGTTTTCTGATGTGTTATCATTCCCTTTCTCTGTTCATTAATTTCTATTTTGCAAGTTCAATTACAACAAAAATAACCATAGTACTTGTGAAATAATTGATAAAATATTGGTATAAACACATTATCATGCTAAGTATAGTAGTAATAGTTTTGTCAACATTCCCAAATATGATCGCCTATGATTGATGTGTGCATGAAGTTGAACACGTGAATTTATGGGACCAATGTTTTGTGCCTTTATAACATGGTTTTTTTCCAAGATGGTAAAACCTATCATAACTTAGTTCTTAGTTGGTAATGAATATAATCATTACATTATTAATCGTTATCACTATTATTCAAGTAAAACCAGACCACCCAAAATTATTGGCTCGTGGTGGTAAAGGGTCTTGGGCCATTAACCTTTCTTTATGTCTAAGGAGACAAGCTCTTAGTCAATCAAAAGAAGTTTTAGGTCTTACTCCAAGACCAAAAGACAATTTCAGCCTATGCAATAAACATAAATAAAACACACACGGCTAATGGATTTGTATGTAGAAAGAACTTGTTCTCTATTTCATATTTGAACAGGGAAATATACATGCATATATATAGACTTTATAGAGATCAACAAATTCCTTAAAAACCATATCTAAATTGGACACATACCTATCTAAATGAGTATTCTTATTGTTGGACTCTATCAATTATCCACCTACACTCTATTCTTACTCCCAGACTCTATCAATTATTTTCCAACAACTATGTACCTACACACTATTCTTAGTGTTGGACTCTATCAATTTCAAGATTTGTTGACAACAACACTCTATTCTTACTGCTAGACTCTATAATTATCTGCCAATTTCAAGATTTGTTGACAACAATGTAACAATCTCCCAGCAATTACATTCCTTCATTTATTTCTAATGCTCCCCTTAATGGAGAAATGAATTCTCTATGATACCTAGCATATCTTTATAAATTACAAACTTTTTATTTCCCAAAGACTTAGTGAATGTACATCAACTGTATTCTCATTTGTGTTACAATACATCAAATCAATTCCTTTTGATTGAATAATTTCTCTTACAAAATGATGTTGAGTTTCAATGTGTGTTGATCTTGCATGATAAATTGGATGATTTGTCAATTTCATTGAACTTTGATTTTCGCACTTCATAGTTGTAGGTACTCCTTGCCTTTCTCCCATGTCCTAGCGAATGTGCCTTAGTCAAATTGTTTCACAGGTAGCATTGCACAATGCTTTGTACTCAACCTCAATAGAAAACAATGAAATAGTTGATTGCTTCGTATTGCTCCAAAACACAATCCTATAATAAATGCGTATCCAGTTGTTTGGATCACCTGCCTAATCAGAATTTGAATAACCTATCAACTCAACATTCAATTAAAGTCTAGTTGTTTGGTTAAGTAATTTAAACTTCCAACTAGTTGTCTATATAAAGTACCATTTACTTCTTTTATATCATCATCAATGTAAATATTAACATTCTGTTTTAATGGAATAGACATTGATGTCATTCATATTGTAATTAAATTTAAAGTCGATCAAACAAAGGCTATATAAAGTGAACCCAAAATATATAAGCCAATTAGATAAAGAACTAGATAACCTAGATATTAGAGTCATCTATTTGTTCAAAGAATGTGAATGGATATGGATTTATAAAAACTAATCAAATAACAATAAAGGATCATTTCCTACCTCATCTATTAACAAGGTCCTGGAAAGACTTACTAGTGCATGAGTCTATTCTTATTCTTTCTTGGAAGGCTATTTGGGATAGAATCAAATTTTAATTCTAGAAAAAGTTATTGGCGAACATTTTATCAAAACAAGGAAAAATGTACTCGACCAATCCCCTTGCACAACATGATATTTATTCAATTCAAAAATAATCTTACAACAAAACTTTAATAAAGATTTAACGCACTTTTAATAACATAAATAGATTATTAGAATTTTTTCAAAGTGCTAGATTAATACTTTAAAGAAAGCATTTTTTCCATATTAATGCATATTTAATATTAGAAAATGATTACAATCTTAAAATTTAACCATTGCATAAAACAAGAAAAGATATAAGGCATGACAATACTTCTCTTGTACAAAAGTATATAACCTTAAATGGCTACAAATAAGTTATTTCACATCTAGTTGTAGACATATGATGTGGACATGAGCCCAAGATGGGATATGAGGTGAAAAGGTAAGGGTGGTTCATTGGCTTATTCTCGAGATCAAATGATTATAATGTTCAAATATTCATAAACAACATTTATTTTCATTTACTTAGGTATCTAGGTTACTAGTCACAATGCTTATTAGTTTCCTATATAGATGTGTTGGGTACATGTTATGTATGAATAGCATTTATTTTGTCACTTTTCTTTTTCAACAAATATGGAACTAACCCATAATATATGTCTTTAACATTTATTTTGCAAAATCTTCATATTACTTTTTTTCTTTAACAAATATGGAACTAACCAATAACGCATTATCAAGTTTTCATGCCCCACATATTGAAAATAAAATCTACTTATTCATGTTGAACAACCCTACTTTCCAACCAACTAAAACATATATTATCAAATCTACTAATCCATGTTGAGCAAACCTTACAAACCTTTGTAAAGCTTTACAACCAACTAAAACATCATTAATTTGACCACTACCACCACTCTCTTCTACCTTAGTGTCAGGAATTTTTGTTTTAAGTGAATCAAAATAATATATCTTAACTTCTTATAATAACAATTTATATATTTTTTCATTATAATTTTTTTTTATGTTTATTTACTTTTTCATTATTTATATTTATATTAATTTTATTATTTTTTTTAACTTAATCAATTAAATCATAATAGATGAAATCATAATTTTTTGTAATTTAAATTGTATTTATGAATGTATAAATGGATTCAATTTGGTGAAGAATTCCCGGGGCACTCAGATTATACAAATTTAACCATTAAATTTTGTAGATCCAACAATTTTTCACTGAATTTCAAACAAAATTAAATGGATAATATCCCCAAAAAAGAACAAAAACATAAAAAATTTAGATTGCAGCTATTGAAATTAGAAACAACTACCTACTCCCTTTACTCTTTAACTAGTAAGTGTTTATGGCTATATAGCGACTTGAACAATAATCTTGTTTAGGAAATTAAGTTGCAAGTCTTCAAATTCTCATTCCTCCTACCTCTACGCTTCCTTCCAGGATTACAGTAAAGCAAAGCATATTCCAATGATTATTCTTGTAGGATTGCAGTAGGTATGTTTGTGTGTCCACAATTCTTATTTGGAGTATTTTCTTTAACAAGTAGTTTGTGTTACCCCCCTAGTTACACCAAGTGGGACTGACAATGATCCGCAAAGGTTGAACAAGTCAATTTTTCAAAATCAGAGTTTAGAAGTCCAGTTGAGTCTTATGACCCCCTTCAAATTTTCGTCTTCTTCTCCTTCTTCATGCATGATCCATACCCCCATGGGGGGAATTCTAATAAAAAGAGATAGCATGATGACCTTGCTATGTAAAAGGATTATCCCCCTAAGACTTAATCATGAGTGCATATTGTAGAGTGTTTTTTTTCACTTGTTAATTATATCTTGTTGTTTAAGTGAGTTATAATTTCTAAGTTTTTTCACTCATTACCTCCAAAGTTGGAGTGTGTATTGATGGGTAAGCCTTAGTAAGTTGTCTAAGTCTAGTGTCTAATGTATATTACCATGTTAGTCATTGGTCTTGAGTCTCATGGACATGCACTATGCCCCCCTTAGCTTTTTTTTTTTTTTTTTGTAATAAGTCGTTAAAATTCCCGCAAAATGGGATTTTTACTTTGTAACTTTATGTAGAATTAAAAAGTGGTACTAGAAGATGTTATATGCCTTGGGGGTATTCATTTTCTAAGTCTGAATACCCCTTTAACCCTTGTACCCCCTTTTTGAGATAAACAAAATTGACTTTTGCTCATCAAAAATCAATTTTACTCACAAAAAGGTGAAAAAAGACAAATAAATCAGCATCCATATTTTTAAGGAAACATGCCGAAACATTTTTCTAACTTGTCTCTAGTCCACTCCTCTTCACTGGGAGTATGTAGCACTTGAAGGCCAGTTAAGAGAGCTTGAGAATGAGTTAAGTGGCATCCCACATCAAGTTAGAGGAGATCTCAAAGGTGAGGTGCACCCCTCTCAAGAGGTGGCACACTCTTGAGGAGAGGCACCTACCTCTTGAGAGGTGGCGACCTCACACTCTCCCTCACTCTCACATGTCGTGCCTCCCTTGAGTCTCTCGAGAGGTGGCAGCCACATATCACTCACACTTGGCTTTGTCCTCTCCAAAGGGTGCGCCCTCCCTCCTTGAAGAATCTGCCCCTTTCCTATTTATGCAAGTCTCCTTCTCCATTTTCAAGCTAATGGGAGTTTGGAATTAGATTTTTGTTGCTACACTATATTGTAATACTTCTCTTTTGGAATAAAAAGGCTTTGGAGGTCAAGAAGGTGTCTTGTGCAAGTGTGTGGATGATTGTTGTTATATGCTCAAATTTGTGAGGTGATGTTGTTTTGATTACTTGTTTTTCAATTGTTAACGTGGAAATATCTCCTAAACTAGTTTGTTTTCTAGATCGTTTTGTCTTTCATTTATATATGCGGTTAATGCTAATTTTGCTTAATTACACGCTATCTAGATTCAGGCATGTGTAGGGAGCACCACAATTTAACAATTTATTGCAAGTGTTTGAAGCATGCAGGATCTCATTTTCTTGGAGAGGTGGTTGAGTTAGTTTGAATCTTCCATAACATCAAGGTTCTAAAGACACAGTCCCTCCTCAATCCACCAAAAGACTCCATTGCCCAAGAGTTCCAAGCTACAAGCATCTCTTTCTCTCCTCCTCAAAAAAATTGCATTCTATTGGTTACTTCTTTGCATGCAAATAGTTAGATTCATAATTTCATTTCAAATTTGAAAATATTTAGCTTTGCATGCTTAGATAAACTAGATCTATTTTGCACTTATAAGTTTTCATCTAAAGATTGGATCTAGCATAGAAAGGATTTATCTTTTAGCAAGCTTTTCTTTCCAAATCCTAAGGCTGAAAGGTAGTTCAATTTTTAAAAGCTTTCATTACAAATTTGGCAAACTTAGTGTCATTTTGTTTTCTTCCCTAAAACAACAAACAAAATTGCTAAGAAGGCTTTCCTTTAGCTTGCTTTCTTGGTCCTTAACTTGCTAAATTTTCTTAAGTTTTCTTTGAATAATTTTTCCCAACTTCTAACATCTTTTTTGTAGGCTGCCCCAAAGCATTTTGGGGCATTTTTTTCATTATAAATTATTGTTTTTGCAGGTTTAGCAAAAAACCAAGGAGAAACGTTGCATGTTTTCAATGAATCGGACCTTTCGGGACCACCCGAGGCACCTAATTTTCTTTCAAACTAAATTTCTCTATCAAATTTTGTAAGTTTGTGGACTTGAACTATAAAAAAAACACAAACCTTCTTCCAAAATCAATTGTAACCAATAAGGAAAAGTAGGATAACACATTAGGTCTGTAATCCCCCCAGGGGCTAGGGAAACGGTCTCTTTTGTGGTGTGTCTTATGTCTTGTGCTTATTTTCTTTTTCGCAAGTTGAAACTAATCTAAAATAAACCCATGCACCGCAAAACATAATATAGATTTCATTTTGTAGATTATATTAGCTTAGATTTCAATTTATGTTTTTCCTTTCAGTTATTTCAATTTGGCAAATAAACCTTCCCCTCAGCAACCCTAGTATGTTATGGCCCCTTGTGAGATTTGTTTGATCTGGGGAATCCATCAAAACGAGAATCGGTTAGTGCAAAGTAGTTTTAATAGTAAAAAGCATTAATTCGCTATTGCTCAATATGAGATTCTATCGGTAGATCGACTTGTGAATTTAGGTGGATACTCATTGATATTCATTCTCTTTCTGTTGGAACTCTGTGCGATCTCGGTGATACCCATTAGGGGAATAGTTGTGAAAGGAGACAAATATTATATTAGATTTACTTTATGTTTCACACTTACAATTTGACATTCACAAAGTGGACTTGCAATATCAAGCCACTTCATGAATTTAAACCACTAATTCAAGCAATAACCCATAATAATAAATTTGTCAAGAGCACTTGCAACACATTCATACATCTTGCAACAACCTTTACTTTTGGCACTAGTCTATATTTCCATTTTGCTTATTGTGATTTATTTTCAAGTACTAGAATTTGCTTTCAATCGATATCATTTATGGTGAAGTGCTTTACTTCTCTAATTTCTTTCTCAAAGGCAATTCTCTTATTGTGTTATATGTTACTAGAATAAATTGTTCTTGCTTTCATTTCATATTAACTCCTAGAACAATAATTAGCTAAGCCTTGGATTCTTTTTAGGGACTACTCCCCTTGACTTCGCTAGGAGTTAGCCTAGACAGAGGAGTCGAGTGGCATGTGACAGCTACCCGAATCGAGACTTGCCCCCAAGGCCACACCCAATGGATTGATAATTTCTTCCACGTGACTCGAAGTGTGGATTAAGCGGAAACAGTTTGAAATATCTATTGATATTCTTACCTTTCCTCTGCATTCTTTCCTCCAAACATTGTTGTCAGGTTCTTGTATTGACATTCACAGATAGTTATTCTCAACCATTCTCTATCTGACCCTTATATCTATGTCAGGGAGACAGAGGTATGTATTTCTAGCCTTGGATTTTCCTCCTTTGTCTCCATTATTTTTTAATATGATATGAGCTCCCTCATTTGTTGTTAACTTCATGTTTGGAAAATGATTTTCTTCATACAAATAATAAATAATAGAAGTAGTATAATTGAATTCTAGAGCATTGGTTAAAGATAAATGAGTGCACTGGGACGTTTAATTACAGGATAATTGTGTTTATGGTGTGAGTTTTTAATTGGTTATATCAACAAAATTAGAAACAAAATATTAAAAAATGGTCAAATATATATTCTTATCATAATAAATAATAATAATAATAATAATATTCTAATTTTAAGGTCATGGTCAAGTCCATGAAAATATATGTTGTACACCTTGTAAACTTTAAACTTTAATAGTAAATATATAATTATATCTATATATGAAAAAAATAAAAAGCTAATTGGTTTTGTTATTTGAGATGCAAATGGCTTACGTGCATTCAAATTTTGAATGTTGCGAACTAGTCAACCTAAAGGTCCAAACAATCTATTTTTAGTCGAGTACATACTTCATATAAATATAATTTATATAAGTAAAGGGCCATTGAAGGAAAGACCAAACTAGGGCAACTTTGGTAGTACTATCCTACGAGATTAAACATCGTTCTGCAACGCATACATTTCAAAAGAAGATTGTTTTAAAACGAAATGTTGTTATTCATTTTATAAAAAGTTATACCATATTTATATAATTATAAAGAAATTTATTTATAGTTTTTTCATCTACAATTTTAAAGAAATTAAAGTACCAATTGATCTCATTATCATATATTTATTTATGGTTTTTTCATTTACAATTAATTTAACTAACTTTTAAAAATGAAGTGGATATTATTAATATAGATTTATAAGAGAGTCATTGGGTTATAAATAGAATGGTGAGTTTGTTAACCATCTTACTTAGGTTCAAAATTTCTCAAAATGTCATTTTTATAATTAAAAGTATTGGAAATGAATGTATATAAATGATTATGGTTTTCCTTAATAAGTAGTTACTTATAAAATTAGGAAAATTTATGTCCTATATTATTAATGGTATGACATTTTTTTTAAATGATGTTTATCATCAACTTTCTTTGTATCACAAATCATATAAATTGGCTCTTCCCAAGGTGTTTTAAGGTTAGTCTAACTACCAATTTCAGTGTAGAGGTCATGAGCATTACTCTTGATTTTAATAATATTCACTTTGTTTTTAATCTCATAAAGTTGGAAAATAGTTTTTGATCACTAGTCTTGATTTAAATAAGAGACACTTTGTCTTTTAATCTCATAACTTGGAAAATAGTTTTGATTAGCCAAATTAAAATTGTTAAATTCTTTGTGGTATTTCAACTTCCTCTTATTAATGATTTAATTCTCATTCTAAGAATTATCTTTAAACCTCATATGGATGTAAGATTTCATATTATCAATACTATTATCAACTTCCTCTTATTAATGATTTAATTGTCATTCCAAACAATATTTTTAAACCTTGTAGGGATGTAAAATTTCATATGATCAATACTATTGATTTGATTGTTGTCTTCTATGTTCTAATAGTTAATCTAAGTTTCTAAATCTCTAGACCAACCTATCATACTAAAAGCAATAACATGGAGCCTACCCTTGCTCAACTTGAGCAAATTATGTTTATATTCTAGATATTTAAGTATGGCTAAATAAACTCCACGAAAATACAATCACCTTCAATCAAGAGAATGGGGTTAGGAGTGTTGCATTAAATATTTTTGGATTTGCTCAATTTTGTTAATGAGCAAGATGTTGTAGGGCCATACTTCACAATCATATAAAATAATTGGGACAGGGAAATGGGTAATAAGCTTTTTTTCTTATCACTTTCCGAACATTAAGCATTCCTAAATATATTTCAAGATTGTAATAATCTTTTGGATCAACAATGATTATATTGATCAGATAGTTCTTTCAGATCCATCGCATAGGTTTTTCGGACCACACTAGTTTGGTCCGAAACGTCGAATATCAAAAATCTATGCGATGAATCCGAAAGAACTATCTGATCAAAACAATGGTCACAAAAGTCTTAGAACAGAAATAATGATTATATTCTCAACATTACATGGTTTTGATTTAAATAGAAATTGAAATTGGTGCCTAAGTATATGTAAGATAGATTCACCTTTTCGAGCATGTTATCACCATACAAAATTGGAGAACACGTTTTTTTTTTGTTTTTTTTAGATTTAAATATCATATCTAAAATGAGTCAGACACACTCTTGCTTAACACCAATGTTATAATTAATGCCCATTGAATAATAATTGTTACATTTCTCTTTAGAGATTGCCTTTTCATACATGCTAATCATTACATTGCAGAGCTCTCAAGGGATGCATATTTATTCTAGTCTTTTCCATAGCTTAGATCTAGACACAATGTCAATGACTTTTTTGAAACACAAAACAACAAATGAGGTCTAGTTTTTTGTATATAAAATTCTCAAAAACAACTCTAAGCATGACAAGATGATCAATTGTAGCATACTTCTCTTTGAAGCCAACGTGTTCTTTAGTCCTTTTATATTGTCTTCAATTCATTGAATAATTTATCTTTCAATGATCAAGCCAAATCATGATAAATTGATAATTGACCAGGTCATTTGGGCTTCTAGATTTCAAAGTTTAAGATAATGGCTTGGTATCCTTCAATATCTTTAGTTTTTACATTTGCAAATTGTTTAATGCCATATTCTATATTCTCAATGGAGAAAACTTCAATGTAGAGATGACTGATTTGAATGTCTTTAAAGACTTGAGGATAAACATAAATTTTCATTTGATGTCATAATTGAAATCATTTATGTTAATGTTACCCATTTCTTTAGGTTTTATAAGGTTGATGTTAGCAAAAAGAAATTGGGTTTTGTTAGATAAGTTTAAAGTTCTCTCTTTATTTTTATTTAATATTGCCATTTTTTTATTAACTCCACCTTGACTTTGTCACTTTACTTTATCATTTAAATAATATTAACTCATTTCTAGGTCACTTAACCTATTTGACCTTGGGGGCTTCAAGCCTTCATGTGGGGGTCCTTCATCTTCGTAAGGCCATAACTCTCAAATCATGAGGAGTTATGTGACATTCCACATACCACCGGAAATGGCATGACAATCACTATCCATCTAGGATAGTTTCACCAACAATTTCCTTGATATTCATCTCATTATTCCACACACAAGCATGGGTCATCCAACCATTCTTCTAGGATAACTCAATCCGCAAAGCGTCTTCCCGTGAGGGATTTCACCATA
>SNQJ01S0059278.1:20310-39969 GCA_010110895.2 Picea sitchensis | reverse complement strand
TCCATCTTCATCTATGCATTCTCATCAAGGAAAATACATATTACATTACATCAATCATCAATCAATCAATCCTTTGGCATCAATCAATCATTTGACATCAATCAATCAAACCATTGGCATCAATGACAACATGATCCAACATTCTCCCCCACGAGGGTTTCCCAAGATAAATCTTGTGTATACTGTGGATGTCTTTATTTCAATGATCCTTATGCATGCAGTTATTGTTTTAATAGTCTAATGTTAAAGAATACACATACGTAACTACTTAAGAAGAATTTTAACATGGTATCAGAGTGGGCCTAAAAGAAGCCATTTGCATAGTTTAGAAGAGCTCATTGAGGAAACTAAGACCATAGGAAGACTCTCCTAAACCTAGCGCATCTTTCCTCGGGTTTAGATTATCAGTTTGACAAAGTTTTGAAAACCGCAATTGTTGTAGTTGTTGCAACTACCTCCAACTGCTTAAAACCCTAGAAGGTGTTTTCATCCATGTTTTGAAGGACATTGGTCAAAGTAAGACCACTAAGGAACTCGCCTTAGGAGGGCGCACCTTTCCCTCGGAGCAGAATTCCAAAATTCATATTTTGAAAAATTAGGGTTTCCTCATAAACCCTAGTTCAAGATGTCTTGGCAACTACATAATTGAAGTTGGAACTGATCACCTTGGCATAGTACTCTCTGGTAAGTACAAAACCTTTCTTTGAAAAGTTTTATTTTTCTTATTGTATTGTTCAAGCACGAGATGGCACCCAGTATCAAGCTTGATGAGAAGCTTGAAGGTGTTGATAACTTCTGAGCATGGAAGTGCAGAGTGATGCTCATTCTAGAAGAGAATGATCTAGAAGATTTCATAAAATAAGAAGTTCCAGAGCCTAATGAATATGAGGACAAAGCAAAGTACAAAAAGAACCTAGTGAAGGAAAAGAGAATCATTGTTGATTCTATCAAGGATCATTTGATCCCCCATGTCTCATAATTGACAACTCCCAAGCAAATATTTGATGCCATATCCCGATTGTATGAAGGAAAGAATATCAACCAGAAGATGACCTTGAGGACACAACTCAAGAATGTGAAGATGCAGAGTTCATAAACTATCCAATCATACTTCACAAGGGTGTCTCAGATCAAAGAACAACTTGAATCCATTGGAGACACAATCGAAGAAGCAGAATTAGTAATGACTACATTGAATGGTCTCCCCAGATCTTGGGAATTATTCATTCAGGGCATATATTCAAGAAGAAGGATAACAAGGTTTAGCAGACTGTGGGAGGATTGTACTCAGGAAGAAGCTAGATTAGTAGCAAGAGAAGAGAAACTAGGCGATGAAGAAAATCAAGCCCTAGCAGCACATACCAGAAAAGGAAAGAGCAAGAAGGAAGTTCACTCACATAAGAAACCTCATGGATTACAAAAGACTCACAAGTTCAAATAGGATTTCTCAAATTACAAATGCTTCATTTGTCAGAATATGGGACACATTTTCATAAATTGTCCCAACTTCAAAGGTCAGGTCAGAAAAGGAAAGTATAAAATACATCATGTTCATGTCGCAGAAGGTGATGAATGTGATCATGAGAAAACCAAAGAAGAAGACTCAAGTGAAGAATATGTTTTGATCTCAGCCCTTACAGGTACAGTCACTCATGGAAGTGACACATGGCTTATTGATATTGGTGCTTCTAAGCACATGACTAGATATAAGGAATCTCTCTCAGATCTAGTTTTGAAAGATTCACATCACAAGGTGAAGCTAGGTGCTGACTATCAATATCCCATTAAAGGAGTAGGAGAAGCATCCTACAAGATAGACTCTGGAAAACCTATGAATATGAAGGATGTATTGTATGTCCCTGGTTTAAAGAAGAATCTCCTTTCTATCTCATCTTTAGATGATAAAGTATTCAGAGTTGCTTTCATTGATGGTGAAGTCCTAATGTGGCCTAGAGGAAAATATGTTGATGATGTTGTAGTGATTGGTGTCCAAGAAGCGGGATTATACAAGTTAAAGGGACACTCAATTTCAGTGCTAGTACACAGTACAACCACTCCAAGTGAACTATGGCATAGAATATTTGTTCATATACATTACAAAGCCCTATTGATTGTGAGCAAGATGGTGATAGGTTTGCGAGAAATCCAAGTGGAACATGAAGGCATATGCAAATGATGCGCACAAGGAAAGAACGTGAAGAAACCATTTACGAGCAATGATAGCAAAGCCAAAGGAGTCTTGGACATTATACATTCAAACGTGTGTGGACCGATGTCAGTCGCTTCACTTAGCAGGTATGTATACTATGTTTCATTTATTGATGATTTTTCACATAAAACTTGGATTTATTTTTTGAAGGCTAAAGGTGTAGTATTCAACAAGTTCAAAGAGTTCAAGGCACTTATTGAAAACCTGTCTGAAAAGAAGATAAAGATTTTGAAATCAGATAATGGAGGAGAATTCACTTCAAATGAATCCAAGGCATTCTGTAAGGAAGTTGGGATTAAGAGGGAGCTCTCTACTCCCTACAATCCTCAACAGAATGGTGTGGCAGAAAGAAAGAATCGTACAATCATGGAAGCAGTGAAGGTCGTGATTCATGATCAAGACTTACCAATGCATCTATAGGCAGAAGCATCCAGGACTGTTGTGTATGTGGAGAACAGAAGTCTCCACAAACTACTTGGGAACAAGACACCAGAAGAGATATTTACAGCTGAAAAGCCAGAGGTCAGCCACCTAAGGATATTTGGTTGTCCAGTATATGTGCATGTCCCCAAGGACATGAGATCGAAGTTGGATCCTTCGGGCAAGAAGGGTATATTTGTTGGATACAGTGAGACATCGAAGGCATACAGAGTTTACATCCCGGGTCACCGTCAAATTGAAACTAGCAGAGATGTCACCTTCGATGAGGATACAACTTTCAGTAGATCAAGACAAAATCATTCAGATAAGATTCATGATGAGGAGCTTGAAATTCCCAGAGTTACAGATATAGATGCAGGTGATGATGTTGTACTAAAAGATCATGATAGGGAAGAACCATAGATACTTGCAGACTCATCCCGAGATGTTTACAGCTGAAAAGCCAGAGGTCAACCACCTAAGGATATTTGGTTGTCCACTATATGTGCATGTCGCCAAGGACAAGAGATCGAAGTTGGAGCCTTCGAGCAAGAAGGGTATATTTGTTGGATACAGTGAGACATCGAAGGCATACAGATTTTACATCCCTGGTCACGGTCAGATTGAGACTAGCAGAGATGTCACCTTCGATGAGGATACAACTTTCAGTAGATCAAGACAAAATCATTCAAATAAGATTCATGATGAGGAGCTTGAAGCTCCAAGAGTTACAAATATAGATGAAGGTGATGATGTTCTACTAGAAGATCATGATAGGGAAGAACCACAGATACCTGCAGACTCATCCCGAGAGATGAATACCAAGAAGAGAAGACCATCTTGGTCTTGAGAAATTATTCAGGATGCAGAGACATATGGTGCTCCGGATGAATCCTTCAGAGAAAGAAAGAGGCCACGACCTTACTCTAGCTATGTGGTATTGCTAAGTGACATCATTGATGTTGAGCCTACTAGTCATGAAGAGGTTGGAAAGAAGAAAGAATGGAAGGATGTCATGGTTGAAGAGTACCAGTCCATTGTAAAGAATGATATTTGGGATATGGTTCCGAGACCGAAAGAGAAGACAATCGTAAGTTCCAAGTGTATTTACAAAACAAAACATTCAGCAGATGGAAGTATCGAGAAGTACAAGGCAAGGTTCATAGCACGTGACTTCTCCCATAATGAAGGAATAGATTATGAGGAGACATTTGCTCATGTGGCGAGATACACTTCAATTAGAGTTATACTTGCAATAGCTACAGTAAAGAAGTGGAAGGTACACCAGATGGACGTGAATACGTCCTTTCTAAACTGTGTAATAGAAGAGGAAGTGTATGTGGAGCAACCATAAGGTTTCGATACACATGACAGTCAGACGCATGTGTGCATATTGAAGAAATCCTTGTATTGGTTAAAGCAAGCACCCAGAGCATGGTACAAAAGAATTGAAAACTTCCTAATGAGCTTGGGCTTTACCAAGAGTAAAGAAGATTCCAACATGTACTTCAAGGTTGTGGATGGTGAACCAGTGATGCTATTGTTGTATGTATATGACATGTTTCTAACAGGAGACGAGAAGTTCATCACTGGGAGTAAGAGGAATCTTGTTACAGAGTTCAAGATGAAAGACCTGGCCATGATGTATTACTTCTTAGGTCTAGAGGTATGGCAGAGACCAAGTAAAATTTTCCTTAACCAAGAAAATATGTTGTTGAGATTCTGAAGAGATTCAAAATGATGGATTGCAAGGACATGCCTACACCAATGGTGACAAATCTTAAGTTGTTGAGCGATACATATTCAGAGATAGTGTATGCCACCATGTATAAACAGATGATTGGTTCATTGATGTACCTAACAAACACAAGGCCAGATATATGTTTTGCGGTGAACACATTAGGTCATTGTATGGTTGAGCCAAGAAGTGTTCACCTGGTTGCAGTAAAACATGTGATGAGGTACTTGAAGGTTACAATTGATTATGGACTCAGATATGCTTCAGATCGTGAGATAATCCTACAAGGCTTTACTGATTCAGATTGGGTCGATAATATTGCAGACTGGAAGAGTACATCTGGATGTTGCTTTAGTATGGGATCAGCCATGATCTCATGGTTCAGTAGGAAGCAGACTAGTGTGGTGCTCAGTACAACTGAAGCAGAGTATATAGCAGCATGTTCAGCTAGCAACGAAGCAGTGTGGCTTTGGAAGCTGCTTGCAGGATTGTTTGATCTCGAGTTAGAGGCGACTTGTATCTGGTGTGACAACTAGAGTTGTGTGAAGTTGATAGAGAACCCAGTGTTCCATGACAAGTCCAAGCATATCTAGATCAGGTACCATTATATCGTAGATATGGTACAGAGGGGAGCAGTGAAGCTCCAGTATGTCGCTACATATGAGCAGATAAGAGACGTGTTGAATAAGCCTATGTCGAGAGTGAAGTTTGTATACTTCAGAGACAAGCTTGGAGTGGTCCAGAAGGACGTCCCTAGTAAGAGGGAGTGATGAGTTACAGTTGTGATCCAAGGTAGCAGCTTCAGCATGTGGCAGAAGCTATGGGTGGTCATTCACGGGCATGTTACGACTACTCCAGTGAAAAAGTCTGGTACGTCGAGTTACTGCTACTTCAGTGAAAAATTCTAGTATGAAAAGGGATACTCTAGTGAAAAAGTCTGGTACGCCGAGTTACTGCTACTCCAGTGAAAAAGTCTGGTACACAGAGGGCTACTCAAGTGAAAAATTCTAGTACGCCAAGTTACTGCTACTCCAATGAAAAATCCTGGTACGCGGATTGTTACTCCAATGAAAAAGTCTGGTATGCAAGTTACTGACTGTGGCACCAGTCAGCATGACCTCACACAAGGTCAACAGATGACATGCCTTCAAGGCTAGTTAGTTACATGGATTTTTAGTTGGTGGGCCAACTTGTGTAGTTAGAGGTATTTCCTAGCCTTGGGCTAGATGGGTAGTGTGTGGGCACTACATCTCTTAATCCTCATGATTAGATGTTGGCCATTGTGGACCAGTTTCCTGGTGTGCCAACCAAAGGTTACTAGTTCATTGTGGAACTAGATGTCAAATTATGTGTGAACTGGCGAGTGAAATCCATGTGATGACATAAAGCCTGGATGGATGATGAGACCCTAGATGTTGATGTGGTTACAAAACTTCTTCAATATAGATTCGTGGAAATTTATCAAGCCAATGGTCAAGTGTACAGGAGAGCAGAAGCAGTCGTGATGTTCGTGCCAGAAGAATACCTTCCTTGCTAAGAGGGAATGTTGAAGTTTGAGTAGCTTCGAAAGATATTATTATTATATTCATATTGTATTTGACCAAGACAAAACCCTAAAGAATAATATTATATTATATTTGTTACGCCGACCCTATTGTGCCTTTGTAAAAGTAGACCTTATTGTACCTTGACATGTCAAATGTAAAGTAGAAAGATAAAGTGGACATGTCGGCCCTGACCTAATTTCTGGGGGGCACAACTTGTATTTATAAGAGGCTAGGTGCCTCACTTGAAGGAGACACACAACAAGCTCTCTCACACAAGACAAGTGCGCAAGTCTGAGATAGTGACGCAGCTACAAAGGAAGAGTGACGCAACTACAGAGGAAGGGTGTTCTGGTGAAGGGTTTTGGTTATTTGTTGGAGGACTATCTTGATCTAGTGGTGCGCTACCATATTCTGGTTAGGGTTCCTCGTTTATCTTTTGTTTGGTGAGATCTCTCTTAGTAGAGACATTGTACTTCTTGAAGAATCTATAATGAAAAAGATTTGTTGGGTTTTCTCCCCCACAAGGGTTTCCTAAGATAAATCTTGTGTATATTGTTGATGTCTTTCTTATAGTGGTCCTTATGCCTGCAATTATTGTTTTAATAGTTTAATATTGAAGAATACACACTTAACTTCTTAAAAAAAAAATTAAGAGAGGTAGGGAATCTTGCCATTAAATTTAAGATTATGGATTCTCAAATGCTTTTGGATATACTTAATTTATTCTAAAACCCACTAGGAATATAAATTCCACCTTTCTCAACCCTTATTATAAATATAATATGATATTTACTTTATATCTAATTATAATTTATTTCTTGCAAATTAATCACGAACTTTATATCTAATATATAGTTCAGTGAACAAAAGAATATTGTAAAATAAAATAATTAATCTATTTATAATAATCATGAAACTTTAAATTGTGTTGTATTGGATAAACTAGTTTAAATACATTTTAATTTTGAGTTTATCAAATATTTAGAACTAAAATAATTAATCTATTTATAATAATCATGAAACTTTAAATTGTGTTGTATTTGATAGACTAGTTTAAATACATTTTAATTTTGAGTTTATCAAATATTTAGAGGTTTTAGATCTTTTAAGGCGTAAACATTTTTTACAATGAAATTATGTTTGAAAAAATATTTTGAAGGATTTGATCTTTCTAGATGTTTACAATGAAATTATGTTTGAAAAAATATTTTGAAGGATTTAATCTTTTTAAATATTTGACCAATCAAAATTTAAAATAAATTAACATTATTTTTATTATTTAATTTTTTGAATTAAAATAAATCTTAATTATTATTTTTCTCTATTTTTAAAAATCATTTATGACTAATTATAATGCTCCAGCCTTTTAACTTAGAAATAAATGAAATACACAAAATTATAAATATGAATTTACTCCCTTATGATTTTATTTACATTTTTAATGATAAAAATTTAAATAAATTCTTAATATTTTATTTTTATTTTTGGTTTTAATAAAAAAATTTAAATCAATAATTTATGGGGACTTTTATATAAGCTTTAAAATGGATTGCAATGAAAGCTTTTGAATACAAAAGTGTAACTTTTAAAACAAAAGATATGGGTAAGTGTTTCCAAATTTTCTACTAATATACATTTATGCATGGAAATATCCAAGTTCTCTTGGTATGCGTAAGACCCTTTAAAACCATTGTAGATTTATTTAGTTTACTAATAGCCCACCATAACAACCAATAAGTGCATAATATATAATTTCATTCTACTATGGTGATTGTTGGCCAACGTTAAGGCTCTACATTTTATTTTTTAGGTGATTGATCTTCTTCACATTTTCACCTCTAGTCTTCTCTCCTACATTCAGACTTTACCTTCCTTAACAATCAATAAGTGCATAATGTATAATTTCATTGTACTATGGTGATTGTTGGCTAACACTAGGCTCTGCATTCTATTTTTTAGGTGATTGATCTTCTTCACATTTTCCCCTCTAGTCCTCTCTCCTACATTAAGACTTTACCTTCCCTACCACATCTTGTTCACCTTTGTAGTTTGTTTACTAGTATATTGGTTTACAACAAAATTATTTATCCTACATAAACTTGTGCAACCTCAAATCAAGCTCACCCTTTTGTAACATAACACACCATCAAACTATAAATTGTACATAGTCGTTGTATGACTTGTAGCTACATTGCATTCAAATTTAGATAAAAGTAATTATAATATAGTGAATGTGTTTTAGAGTGTGGGTTTGTTGTTTCATCCTATTTTGTGTTGTAACCAAATTGTTTTTCAATAATTTGAGAATCTTTTGTTGGTACTATGTGGTCTTCCACTGTTTGAACCTTTGATTTCCCTCTCAATGGTGATGTGATGGATAGAGGATGATACGCATAAAGTGTCATAAATGGGGACATTTTTTTATGAAGTATGAAAAGACGTGTTGTACCATCATTCTACCTAGGAAAACCACTTGACCCATTGTGTCTATTTATCAGATGTAAAGCAACAAAGATACCCTTCTAGACATCTATTCACAATCTCAGCTTGCCCATTGGATTGATGATGGTAAGAGTAGTTGTGAGCCAATTGAGTACCCAAACAAGAAAATAATTCAATCCAAAATTTTCCAATGAAAATTTGATCTCGATCACTTACAATAACCATGGGGATTCCATGTAGTTTCTAAATTGTTTCCATCAAATCTACAGTTATTGTACTTGCTTTAAAAATATGAGAAAGAGAACAAAAATGAGCATACTTTGTGAGTCGATCCACTACTACCATGATGACATCATTTCCTTCGAATTTTGGTAGACCTATAATAAAATCCACTGAAACCTCTTCCCAACATTTACTTGGTATGGCTAATGGTTGTAGGAGCCCTGGGATCTTGATTGTCTCTCCCTTATTTTGTTGGCAGACCACACATTTAAACACAAACTTTTGAACATCAAGTTTAAGACTTTCGTAAAAAAAAACATTCTTGATCCTGTGGTAAATTTTCAAGAACCTTGAATGTCCTCCTATAGGAGAAATGTATAATTCCAAAAGGACCTATGTTTGAGTTGGTAATTCTTATTTACATAAATATAGGTGATCTTGATACCACAACAAATCATTCTTCCACACAAATTTATCTAATGCAATTAGGTCCTCTTGTAGTTGTTGAATAATCTTGCATACCTTCTTATATTTCTTTCATTCGATGCTTGTTTCTTCCACCCAATCAGAATGTGAAATGGAAATAGCACATATTAAATCTTTTGTGTCTTCTTGTTTCCTTGAAAGTGTTAGAATATATTATATTCCTTGGAATTTAATAATGTCTTTGTATTATGTCAGAAGTTGTCCACAATCTTATGTAAAATAATACAAAACAAATATCCCATATTTATTATGGAATAGTTTACTCTTGGTAGGAATATTATAGAAAGAGATGATAAAAATGGGAATTGTATTATCCCACATGCAATATGTGAGAGTAATTCCTCCATATCTCTTCGTATATAATAATGCCAAGAGTGCATCTTAAGGCATAACATGTGATCATCATCTTGTGCTCTCAAGCATTCTTTTATATTTGTATGGGGTAATTGTGGAGTTGCTCTCTTGTAAGATTGAAGGAGATTTCTAGAGTTAATAGAAGAGGACATATCCCAATTGGGTTTCTTTTCTCTTTATGTTATTATTTGTATATCTGGTGTATTATTTTTTCTTTTCTCTTTATGTTATTACTTTTTCTTTTCTCTTTTTGTTCTTATTATGTTTGATATGTTGTTGGATTCATAGATAGGATATTAGTTTAGTTATCTTTCTATATCTATGATTTCTCACATGGTATCCTCTCTTGTAAGATTGAAGGAGATTTCTAGAGTTAATAGAAGACAACCTTCCTATGGACATATCCCAATTGGGTAAACCACGTATATCTAGTGTATTATTTTTCCTTTTCTCTTTATGTTCTTATTATGTTTGATATGTTGTTGGATTCATAGATAGGAGGTTAGTTTAGTTATCTTTCTATACCTATGATTTCTCACATGGTATCAGAGCTTGGTGGCTATGATCTACCACCTTCTATAGTTTTATCCAACACGATTATCTTCATATTTTATTGTGGGCACTGCTATTTTTTGTAGATTTGTCATCAAATCTAATAGCCATTAGGCTTCTCTTTAGATCTGGGCATGATTCTATAGGTTTAAGTTTTTTTGTTTAACCATAACCCTTATTTTGTAGATTTTTTACAGGTTTCTTGATTGTTTTTCTATAGATCTATGTGAAAATTTGATTCTCCTTAAACAGATCTATCCCTAGTTTTTCAGATCTATTTTTTTTTTTAGATCTAGTTTTTTTTTGCAGGAAAAATTCAGGTCGCAACTTTCAGATCCAATTCTGAAACTTTTGGTGCAGAATCTGAAGAAACAAGTTACAAATATGAGTTATTCGTGAAAAAATATGCGGTTTGAAAAAAACAACCGTCTGATTTTGCGTCCGAAAAACAAAGCTATCGTTGATTTAAAATCAACGATTTTTCAAAAAACAATTGTACAGACGAAAATATTGCAGAGCTGATATCTTTTGACAGAATATCCATATTTTTATTCAACTTGCGTTGATGGATGTAGAATGACCGTGCCATTTCCATAAACATGTTATAATATAAATTATGAGCCACATTGTTCGTGTTATGATCATTTTAAATTTTCGGCTCAAAACCCTTAATCTACTTTAAATAATTTATTTTTTTTGGTAAGATCTTTTCAGTTTACTCGTATTTTGTCCTAACTTGTCTATTATTTGCATTAGGGTTTATCTATTGTTAAGTTTTTCATCATAATTACTTCAGAAGTAGTTTATGTTCATGAACTTGTTAGTTCTAACTATCTTACATGGAAGAGAAAAATGATTGATGTTCTCAGGAGCATGAATCTCTGGAGGTTGGTTAATGGTGAACACAAGAAGCCTATTGTGTTAAAGATATGGTTATTTGGGAAGAAATACGTGATCAAGCAAGAGGGTTCATTGGAAAAACAATATCAGATAGTCTTCAAGTAAGTATTGAGGTAGAAGACAGTCTGGTTGAGGTATGAAAAATTATTGTTTCTCTATTTGATAAATCTGATGATGTATCTGTGTATTACCTAGAAAAGAAAATCCATGAGCTAGATCCTAATAATTTTGATAAATATAGAACAACTAAAAGGTTTTGGGTCCTCTTGTAGTTCTACATTGTTGAACTGAAAACCTTAAATGAAAAATTAAACAATTGTGGTAAAGATTATAAGAACATTGATATTGCATTAATCATTCTTGTAGAACATAAATTTCCATCTTGTTTTGACATGTTCATCCAAACTAGGAATAGAGCTATTGAAATGTCTAAAGGTACCACGAAATCTACTTTTGATGAATTTTGTAAAAGATTAATAAATGAGCAAGAAATGTTGATTTCTTCAGATCAATTAACTTCTCATAAAGCTCTGATGGCACATAACAATAAGAATCCTAAGAAAAGTTTTCAGCCTAATACTAAAGTTTCTTGTTCACACTCTTCAACTAATAATTCTAGTAATGCTTCTAATGTAACTCATGAAGTTAGTAAGAAGAAGAAAGCATATGATCTTTGTTTGTATTGTGGTAAAACTAATCATCCTAAAAAGAGTTGCTATAAAAGAAAACGCTTAAATGCTAATACTAAAAAACAAACTTCTAATGAACAACAAGTAGCTTTGTGTGCGTCTTTTGTTCAATCTAGTAATTCTTCTAATGTGGAATGGATAATGGATTCTAGTGCATCTAAACATTCACAGGAAATGCTTCTTTGTTTACATCTTATGACAATAATAAGCACTCATCTCAGAAAATGTTTATTGGTGATGGTAAACAACTTGATGTAATTGGTTCTGGTAATGTTCAAGTTACTAATGGTCAATTAGAAGATGTTTTTCATCTTGAAAACATGCCCATCAACTTGCTTTCTATTTATCATGCATGTCAGAAAGGATATAAATTTGAAGTTTGGTTGGATAAATAGGTTCTTTAAAATATCAACCAAAATTTCAAAGTAGTTTCTTCAGGTCTTGTTGATCATGACACGGGTTTATATAAGTTTGTTGGTTTTAATTCAACTAAAAGACAACCATTTTATTCATATGTTGCTCACGTTGATGAATTAAGTCAATTATGGTATGCAAGATTAGGTCACTTGAATTATGGTAAAGTGCAATTGTTATCTAAAATGGTACATGGTTTGCCTAATATTTCGTCTACTAAAGGTGTTTCTGAAGGTTGTGTGCTGGGTAAATATCATAGAGAAATGTTTGGAAAAGGTAAAGCTTGGTGTGTTAAAGAACCTTTCCAATTAATTCATAGTGATATTTGTGGTCCTCTTGAAACTCCTTCTATATCTCATGTAGTTTATTTTCTTACTTTTATTAATAACTTTAGCAAAAAATCATGGGTTTATTTTTTGAAACATAAAAGTGAAACCTTTGCTAAATTTCAAGAATATAAATCCTTTGCTGAAAAAGAATCTGGTAAAAGTATTAAAACCTTGAGATCAGATAATGGGAAGGGAATTCATTAAGAAATAATTTGAAGCATATTTGTCTAAGCATGGAATTCAACATCAAAAGATTGCTCCTTACACGCTTCAACAAAATGGGGTTGCTAAAAGAAAAAATAGGACTTTCATTGAAATGGCTAGTTGTATGCTATATTCTAAAGGATTACATAAAAAAATTGGGTTGAAGCTATTTGTTGTGCTAACTGTATTTTAAATAGAGTTCCTACAAAAGCAGTCATGATTGTTACCCCTGAGGAAAAATGGAATGGAAGAAAACCCAATATAAGTAACTTTAAGATATTTGGCAGTGAATGTTGGGCTCATATTCCTGATGTAAAACATAAAAAGTTGGAAACCAAGTCTCATAAATGTATTTTCATTGGTTATGTTGAGGATTCCAAAACTTATAGGTTGTTTGACCCTTCTACCCAAAGTGTTATTATCCGACGAGATGCTCACTTCAATGAAGTCTCTCCACCACCTAAGTCTGTTGAACCTCATGTTATCTTGAATGTGCCATTGTATGTTGTTACACCTATATTTGTCAGTCCTTCCAGCTTTGTGCCTACTGTTGATTTGAGTTCACCCTCTTCTTCAAATATTCCACCTGAATGTCCCGAAGTACTTGCAGTAACTTATGTTGCTTCTCATCTTCATGTTTGGGCCTAAAAAACACTTGAATTCACAGGTAGTGAGATCGGTAATCCTCCCGATACTCATATAACTAGATCTAACTTTTCTCTTATGACCAAAGTATTAGCCACAGATGATCCTACTACTTATGTTCAAGCTAAGGGTCACCCTTTTTGGGAACAAGCTATGATTGTTGAGTATGAATCTCTAATAAAGAACAAGACATGGACTCTTGTTCCCCTTCCTCCAGGAAAGAACTTAATTGGTTGTAAATGGATATATAAAACAAAGTTTACTATAGAAGGTCAGGTTGAAAAATATAAAGCAAGGCTAGTTGCAAAAGGTTTTAATCAACAAGAAGGTATTGATTATAATGAAACTTTTGCTCCTGTTGCTAAAATGAATAAAATAAGAACCATTTAATCTCTTGTTGCATCTTATAAATGGGAAATACACCAAATGGATGTTAAAAGTGTTTTTTGAATGGTGATCTTAATAAATACATTTATATGCAACAACCCCATGGCTTTGTTACAGCTAAAAATTCTAAATTAGTATGCAAATTACACAAGTCTTTGTATGGTCTCAAGCAGGCATCGAGGGCGTGGTATGACAAAATTGATGCATATTTCTTGAAGAATGGTTTCAAGCAATGTATATCTTATCCAAATATGTATGTCAAGGACTTTGGTGATCATGTCCTCATTATTGTCCTCACTGGCAACCAACTTGTATTAATTCAAAAATATGCATAGTGATCTTCAAAAGCAGTTTGAGATGACAGATCTCAACATCTTGCACTATTTCTTAGGTCGTCAGATCTAGCATATGGCCAATGGTATTTTTCTCTCTCATTCGAAGTACGAAACCGATTTATTGACTCGTTTCCATATGAGTGATTGTAAGCCCTCTCCCACACCATTTCAGTCTGGTGTTAAGTTAGTTGTGGAATGCACTACTCCTCTTGTTGATGCTACACTATATCGTCAACTTGTGGGCAATTTGATATATTGGACACACAGCAGGCACAGCAGGCCCGATATCTCTTTCGTCATCAGTTTAGTTTCAAGGTTCATGCAGCAGTCTCATGAAATTCGTTGGCAGACAGCTAAGAGAATTATGTGATACTTAAAAGGGACAGTGAATTATGGTGTATTTTATTTGAGCAGTGCTACAGTTTCACTTCTTGGTTATACAGATTTCGATTGGGCAGGTGACAATTCAGACAGACGGACTACTACAAGTTATCTATTTCAACTTGTTTCGGGTCCAATTTCTTGGTCCAGTATGAAGGTGAAGACTCTCGCATTATCTTCTTGTGAAGCAAAGTACAGAGCATCCAAAGAAGCAGCTAAAGAAGCAGTATGGTTACGCCATGTTATTACAGAACTTGGATTGATTCAAAAATCCACCACAGAGTTGAGATGTGATAATCAAGCTGCAATAAAACTTGCTTATAATCTGATATATCACTCCAAGACAAAACATCTTAATCTTGATGCACATTGTATTCGAGATCTAGTTGTGGATGGTACTGTCTCTCTTGCATATTGTCCTACTGAGCAGCTCTCTTGTAAGATTGAAGGAGATTTTTGGAGATAATAGAAGACAACATTCCTATGGATGTAGCCCAATTGGGTGAACCATGTGTATCTGGTGTATTCTTTTACCTTTTCTTTTTTTGTTCTTATTATGTTTTATATGTTGTTGGATTCATAGATAGAAAGTTAGTTTAGTTATCTTTCTATACCTGTGATTTCTCACAGAAAGTGTATCTACCACAATATTGTTTTTCCTTTTTTTGTAGATAATTTCAAAATCATAACCTAACATCTTTGTAACCCATTTTTTGTTTCTCTTTTGAAGATAATAATTGTTCCAAGTACTTCAAACTATCATGATTTGTTTTTACTTTGAAGTGTCTTCCTATTAGGTAAGGGTGTCAATTATTAATTGCATGTAATATGGCCAACATTTTTTTTTCATAAATGGGTTTGTGTAAGTTCTTTCCTTTAAGCTCATTGATTTCAAAAGCAAGGGGCATACCTTCTTACATTAAAACTGCACCAATTCCATGGCCTGAGACATCATACTCCAGAATAAAGGTTTTTTTGAAGCCAGGCATGGCCAACATAGGAGTCATACACAGTCTCCTTAAGTTTTTCAAAATCTTTGGTTGCTTCTTGAGTCCAAGAAAATGCCTCATTTAATAATGTTGTTAGAGGTGATTCTATTTGACCATAATTCTTGACAAAATTACGGTAATAGCTCGTCAATCCTAAGAATCCTCTAAGATTATTCAAGGTTTTGGGAATTGGCCATTTCATCATAGCTTTAATTTTGTTAGGGTCCACTTTGACACCTTCATGAGATACAATATGACTCAAATATTTCAGTTCTTGATCCCCAAAGGCACACTTGGAAGGCTTTGCATATAGTTGTTTCTCTTCCAATAGTTTTAATACCATGTCAGCAGATTGTACAATCTCTTCCCAAGATTTGTTGTAGATTAGTATATCATCAAAAAATACTATCACAAATTTTTTAAGGGTTTGAAAATAGAATTCATCCAATTTTGAAATGTTGAAGTTGTATTAGTAAGGTCAAATGTCATCCCCAAAACTCATAATGACCTTCGTATGTTCTAAAAGCTATTTTGGGAATGTATTCTTTCCTCATTCTAATTTGATGATATCCAAAATGGACATCTAACTTAGTAAAGAAAATTGCTCCTTGCAATTCATCTAATAATCCATCAATGACAGCAATAGGAAACTTATCTTTAATGGTCATTTTATTGAGCTATCTATAATCTGAACAGATACGTTGTGAACCTTCCTTCTTTTGAACCATCACCATTGGTGCATAGAAAGCACTTTCGCTAGGTTGAATGATGCCAGCCTCCAACATTTCTTGAAGCATACACTCAATCTCACTCTTGTGTGCATATGGGTACCTATAAGGGCTAATGTTAGGTGGTATACTTCCTGGTTGCAAATGAATAACATGGTCATGATCTCGAGAAGGTGGAAGACCCTTAGGAATCTCTTCAAATACCTTGGAATGGTGGTCGATAACGTTTTAGAGATCCACTAGAGCAAAGGGTCTAGATGTTTGAGCATCCAGTGAACACAATTGTGCAATTACACCATGGTGTCCCTTTCTAAGTAATTTTGTCTTGCTATTAGAGCTTATCACTTTATAGGTTTTCCCTTGGATACCTATGAGTTCAATTTCCTTTCCTTTTGAGGAAAATCTCGTGAAAAGTTCCTCAAACTTAAGAGCCACTATTCCCAATGATTGTAACGATTGGACCCCTAAAACAACATTAGCACCACCCATTTGGATTCCAATCATGGGATTGTCAAATAAATATTCTCCCATAGTGAAATTAATACTATGGAACTTCCTTGAACAATTTATGGTGCCTCCATCTGCAATCATTACTTGATATCTCTAGTGCTAGATATAGAAAACAATTGAGAAGTTTGGCTAATTTGAAATTAATGAAGTTATGGGTACTACCAGAATCAACCAATATTGTTACCCTTTTCTTTTTTATGTATCCTTCTATCTTGAGGGTTTATGGAGTACCGATGTCAGGCAATGCATAAAAAGATATGGTTGGAGTAGTATCTTCTAGTTCTAGATCTTGTGATGGTTCCAATTCTTGATCTTCTTTCCCTTCACAATCTATGTAAAATGATTTCTTCTCACCACATTTATGCCCCTTAATGTACGTGTTGTCACAATTGAAAATAGACCATTTTATCTTCTTTCGTATGTTTGTTGAGGTGTCAACCTTGTAGTTTGAGTGAGGTTATTAGAGGGAACATGGTGATCTCTATAGTTTTTGGTGGCCACCCTTCTAGTAGCCATAGTTTTACTTTCCACTTTTCTTGCCATATTGAAAGCATGTTCCAGGGATTTAGGTTCGAAGAGTTGCACCTCATGTTGAATGCTCTCCTTTAAAGTGCCCATAAATAGATCTAACACATTATCCTCTGAAATGTTATTTACCCTAAGACTTAACTTTTGGAATTGTTGAATGTGATCTATAATTGGATCTCTTTGCTGAATATTTATCAATTGACTAAAGAATGTGTTTCTCTTAATATCCCCATAACGTGCTATATATTCATCCATAAAAATGGACCAAGAGACAATAACGTCATTTTTTCATTCACAAAGCCATTGGTACCAAAACAATTGATAGAATTATAAATACAAGGCTGCAAGAGTGATCTTTTGTAAAGTTGGAACTTGGTGTAGATAAAAGAATTGTTCCATCTGAAATATGCATGTTATAGGATCCTTACCATCAAATTTCCTCATAACAATCGTGGGAATTAAGGTGCTAAGTGGAACCCTCGAAGATGTGAATCTTGAGGTGATGAATAATCATTATTCTGGGACTCAATCTTTATTTCCTCGACATTTTCTTGATTTCCTTGCATCATGATATCTCCTTTAGGGAATATCTCAACTAGGGTACATAAGAAGATCACTAACATGGAATTTTGCAATTGTTCCATCTTTTTTTCATCTTTTATTCCATGGAATTTTGTAATAGTGTCATCTTTTGATCCATATCCCATTTAGCTAATTCTTGAATATGTGACAAATTAACCTTTTTTAACATAGTATCACCCATTTCCTTAAATTGCTTCCCCAATTTGGATAGTTGGTTATGCATCTCTTCAATTTATTCATGAGTCATGGTTGAGCTCGCTAGAGGTTTACTTGGTGTAGTAATTTTTGGAATGCCCTTTGCCATGTGGGATAACAATAATATTTATCTATAATTCTTCTATATTAACTTCCCCACATTCTTTGAATGAGTCAAAACAGATCTACCAACCAAATTTATGTTGATGGTAAGTTACATACCTTTAACACCTTGATTTGGAGATTGCTCTGAAGTTGGCCTTTCTCCTAACATATCTCTGAAATTTTAGCCTTTTTGAGTTTGAAATTTGGCCTATAGTACCCTGATATGTTTTCTCTACAATGCCACAAGTTTGACCAAAATTTGATGTGCCAAGTGAAAGTTATGGTAACTTTCCCAAAACTTGTTGGTTCTTGGCCCTCACCAAATAACAAACTTGTATAGAATGATATGTGCCCAATTTTTCTGATCTACTTCTGAAATTTTCACTAAAAATTATATGGTCTATCTTCTTTCTAATGAAACTGGTGGCACTCAATTTGAACCCTTATATATTCAAATATGATAGTTATACCAATAACACATATTAGTCACAAACCCTAATTTCCAAGGGATATATCTCAGAAAGTATAATGAACTAGAACCTAGAATTTTGACCACAAGTACCTCACTATTTCTCCTCAATCTCCTCAAAATTTAGTTGTTTGAAACTTCCAAAAAAAACTATAATGAAAATTCGAAGTTGTCTCGTTTGGAAGAGAAAAAGCCTATGATCATATGCTCTCAAACCAAATGTTATGAACCAAATAACCAAAATAACATAGAGAGAGAGAGAGAGAAGTAGCTCCACGCCTTGAAAAAGAGAGTAGAATGATTGTGAAGCCTCTTTGAGGGGGAAACCTCATTTTACAATAAAACAAATGTACAAGATGAGATGATCCTAAGACTAGGTCTCCTTGGTGTGTGTGTGTGTGTGTGTGTGTGTGTGGGGGAGACAAAGGGTACAATTACAATTAAAGGGTTTAACCAACGACACTAATATAAAAATAGAAATGTAATAATTCAATATCTAGGGATTAACATGGTACTTTGTCTAGGGCTTAACATTCTATAACCGAGCACATTAATGCATTTAATACTATTGTGACTCAGTTGATCTCAATTGGAGTGAAGATGGTTGAGGAGGATCATTGTATGACACTTTTGTATTGTTTGTCAGATTCATGGGACAACTTGGTACTGGAAGGATTAGAACGCTCCCTCGGGTTCTTCACATTCCAAAACTAGCCAGGAGCCTAATATTTGTAAGCAAGTTGGATGATGCAGGAGTGAATATTGTATTTGGAAAGAACACTTGAAAGATGGTACGAGGAGCAATGGTGTTGGTGAGGGGAGTTCGATGTGGAACTTTGTACAAGTTGTTGGGAAGCACTTATACTAATGGGTGCAATAGTTTTTTTGTCCCTGAGAAGAGAAATGAAGGAGACAAGATCAATATTGTCCCAGAAAAGAAGACCATGATGTGGCATCAAATACTGGGGCATATTGGAGAAAAGGGCCTTCAAACACTACACGGTAAAGGTATGGTTGAAGGTATGGCTAATTGCACTCTGGATTTTGATTTCTGTGAACATTGCGTATATGGTAAACAGAATCGAGTAAGATTCCCATATAGTGCTACAAGAGAAAAGGGGATCTTAGAGTTGATACATAGTGATGTGTTTGGACCTGTGCATGTTCCATCACTAGGTAAGTCTGTGTATTATGTTTCATTCATAGATGATTTCTCAAGGAACACATGGATTTATTTTCTTAGAAAGAAATTTGAGGTATTTGATAAATTTAAAGAGTTTAAGGCTCTGGTAGAAAATC
>SNQJ01S0059278.1:0-12078 GCA_010110895.2 Picea sitchensis | reverse complement strand
ATTTCAGTCATCAGTTCGCATCTTCTAACTTCATACTTTGGGGGGCATTATGTTACACGTCAAATTTACTCAACTGGATAAGTGTCGCATGTTCCTCTCAATTGTTGTAAGTGTCGCATCTTCCTTACAACTTTCGCAAGTGTCGCAAGTTGTTCATAAGTGTCGCAAACGTTGTTCAAGCTTACTGCCTTAACGACGACACTAAGGAGGCACATAAAACATCTCATACACTGGGTTTGGAGAAGGAGAACTGGTCAACTGAAGTCAAGGGACTCTTGACACCTGAAAAGAGCTCTGAAACAAAGGTTCTGAGGGGGAGCGCTCCCCTATATCAGCCTTAGGAGCACTGACGCCCCCCTACAAGGCTTCAGGGAGCGTTATAACGCTCTCCTGCCCTTCTAAAGGAGCGCTACTCACTTTTGGAGCACTGGCACTTCCCTTAAGCTTCTCAGGGAGCGCTACAATGCTCTGATGCCCCTTTTGCAGGAGCGCTGTCTAATCTGAGGCAGTAGTTGGCCCGTTGAGGAGAATAAGGGGAGGATCTTTCAAGATTAGAAGGCAGTTGTATTCGAATTCTTGGTTTCATCATGAGATCCATGATCTAAGGAGGAGGTTCCCCAACTTGTTCTAAAGATAACTCAAGAGGTTAAGCTCCTCTTAACCTATATAAGCAATCTCTATGATGGTGGAAAGGGGGGAAGAATGGTTAGCATGAAACCTATGATCTTATAGGAAACACACAGTCAGCCAAAGGAGAGTGATCAGTGAAGCTGTTGTTATCCAGGTTGGGGATCTTTCGAGCAAGGGTTAGACGAAGGGGACTTGACGAAGCTATCGCATTAGCATCTACGATTGTAAGTATTGTTGTCGTTATCTCATTAATATGACACGCTTGGCCTGTTTCTTTCTGGTTTGTGTCTAATGTTACATAAACTTATCATTGATAGATAGATCTGTTTTCAAGCTAATATCAGTAGAGTAGGAAGTGGTTGTATCTTGTTTGTCTACAGAACTCAGCGAGGAGCAAAGGATCGGAGCGCAACTCGTAGCGTGCAGGGACAAACGTCGATAAAGAGGTACTTTTGTTATCCACCCTTCTCATGTGTTAGTTTGGATAGATTTGAAAGGAAGTCAGTGTCCACGTTAAGCATTTTCTGTCCTAGAGTTAAGGTCAAGCTCTTAGAGGCAATCTACCTGTCCACAGGGAGATTTTCCTACAACAGCCTCAACCGTGAGTTAGCTTCAGCAGTTTACCAAATATCCCATAAGGAATATAAACATGCATCTTTGTCATGTACCCAAATTATGTATCCATACATATTCTGGTTTTGTTAACTTACATCATATATGTGCATCACTTGCACGTTTAATATCATGCATACCTAACTTGTATTACTATTAGACTTCATATTAGGAAGCTCCATAATGCATTAAACCCATGTACTCAAGCATCATTAAACACAGATAAGTATTCATCATGCTAGCTTATTGCTTTCACTTTGTCCATGTCATTCACACACATGGACATATTAGGCTTTTATATCCTTTTCCCAAGGATCTTCCAATCATCTTTATGATCATGTATACACATTCGTGTATAAGTAGGTGCATCTCTTGCACCTTTTTATCTCATGCATTCACTTGATAGTTTAATTTCATCATCAGTGTCCTTTAGTTTGAGATTTCAGTCACTTACTAATCTCACAATCATATCTCGTATTGATGTTGCATTTTCTCAAGGCAATAACCAACCAGGGTCACTTTCCTCTTTATGCAACAACGTCTAGCAAGAAAACCTTCTTGGCTCAGCGTCCATAGAGTTTTACCCATCTCACTTTTCTCTGGTCATGAGGAGTTATATACTTCGATTTTAATATAGAGCAGTAACTATAATTGTCAGGGATCCTACCTGATCCTATCAGATTCCTTTAAGCCCACAAAGGTATTAACCATTATATAATCTACCATCATCAGTGCCTGAAGTTCCAACTGCCCATGCTTAGAAGCAGTGTTACGAACACCAGGTCATTCATCCTTCGGGCTTCAGCTTCTCTTGACAGAACCCTGCCACCTTCAACTATCCACATTCAAGTCTTATTATAAATGTTAATTAGCATATCCCTACTCTGGTAAGAGTGGTTATCACTTTGACAAAGGGCTAAAGAAATTCTTCTACTGAAATTCAACAAGAATTCCCAAAATCACAGGTTCAATCTGCAGTCCTTCTCCTCAATGAGTAAATGTAGATAACAATACCTCCTTATGTGACTCGTACATGAGCCTAAGCACGCAAAGTGTTGTAACCATGCTCTAATACCAATTTGTAACACACCCACAACGGGGCATAAAAAAATTTGCTTTTCTTAAAGGACAGATTCTCCATCCATGGTTTTTAATTTGGGATGTCGGGGAACCAATCCGACCTCTCGGTCAAGGATCTATGATTTTAAAGCCAACGACTCTCTGAGACCCTGATGGTCTCGCTCTGTAATTAAACACAGACCCTTTCAACTTCCAGGTGCATGTCTAATAGTACTCGCGACCTTCCCTTCGCACTTGGGAAATCTCTAAGTTTGGGCGCTAGCCCCTTTTCTGATAAGCCCCTCCTTGAGGTGACCCTGGGCGATAACGTTATGGAAACACACAATTGTGGGCGCGGCCAAAGGCGGTTTGAAACCAAACTACCTTTCGTCCAACAATTCTCCTCGAGCCTCCACATGTTCTTTCTTCAAAACCGTGGTTTGGATTGCGGCCCTCCCTCAACTTTTTAAAGTTCGTGCATCTTCGATCCCCGCAATGCTATGGGACCATCGATCTCACGATCTTGACAGTGCCTATGAACTGACGGCTCAGATCTATCCCTATTGGCCCCTAACCAAGTTTTGGAAGATCCTTGGTCATATTTGACCTATTTTCGGACTTTGACAGGCTAGTCGAAGGCGGGGCGCAGGTCGAAGCAGAAATCGCGGGATCTCGACCCCTTTTTAGGGAAGTTTTGGGATTAGAGTTTATGTAACAAGTATGGTATATCGACCCATGGGTTTACCCATGTTTAGGCCCATTTTGTAATTATAAATAGATATCTAGGTGATGTAGGAAGAGGCCAATGTGCTAAGTGTGAATAGTTGTGGATGTTTTGTGCATACTATGTGTTAAGAACTTGCAGAGCTAAGTGCAAGTGATTGTAAGAAGCTTGTGTTCAGATGGTAAGAAGGCTTTGTGCTTGAACCTAGCTCGGGGAAGGAGGATCTGGCAAGTTGCGCACAGATCTCTTATCTTATGTGGAGTGGGGTTTCTAGACTCTATGTTTGTAGAAGATTGAGAGGAGATAATAAAGAACAGAAGAGTTGGTGGACGTAGCCCCACACTGGGGTGAACCACGTATATCGTATGTTATGGTTGCTTTGTGCATTATGGTTGTTATATTTCTTATGTGATTGATGCTTAGTGCAATAATGTATGTTTAGGTGAATCTGATAGCTTAATGCTTAGTGATATGAATAAGATGTTAGATCTTATCTGTTTCATTATGTTAAGTGTTGAGATGTGCTAGATCTAGTTGAATACCATGTTGTTTTGTAATTAGGGTTCGATCTGCGAAGGGAATATTGGTTGAATACTAATGGATGGTAACTGCTAAGTGATTTGCTAGGCTAATGTAATCACAGATTTGTGTCCCAGCTAGGTTGCAGA
The DNA here is from genome assembly GCA_010110895.2 of Picea sitchensis. Lineage (NCBI taxonomy): Eukaryota > Viridiplantae > Streptophyta > Pinopsida > Pinales > Pinaceae > Picea > Picea sitchensis. The sequence continues at coordinate 8,385 of SNQJ01S0059278.1, read as the reverse complement.
CATTTGAGTCCTACAATCACCCCTGCCTCTACCTCAGGTGAGACTTCATCTGTTTCACAGGTGTTTCCGAAAGGGTCGATAGTTAGGGTTTTGTTGGTGCGTTTTTGAAGCGTTGAACCATGTGTCTGCCCCTGTGCCAACAAATGGTTCCGTTGCCGGGACCTGAAACTGTGATTGTTGGGAACTAAAGAAAAGAGAAAGCTCTATGCGTAGATCTGCTACTTTAGTGCGCAGTATTCTACTTGACTTGCGAAGCTTTGTGCTAGGAAGAGAAGTCTGATCTAAAGTAAGATCTTGAAGCTTTGTGCTCTGAGAAAGGTAAGATAAGTGAAAATTTTTGTTTCGAAAGAATGAATCTAGGTATGTTTGATAAATTTTGTCCTAGTCTGAAAACTAGGGTACAGCTAGAAGAAAGAAGATTTGATATGAATAGATCTGATAGAAATAATTAAAGGTATGTTATCCCTATGCATAGAAAGAATGTTTGGACTAACAAATGGATGCAGGATCCTAGAAAAAAAAATTGCAGGCCAGTTAATGTGATCTCAGTGCGCAGTACGGGAAAGGTTGGGGATCGTTTAAAAGAAAATGAGGATTAACTATTTGCTATAGTTGCAGAAGACCAAGACATCTTGCTAAGGAATGCCCTGGTAGAGGTCTTAGTTGTCTTTGTTGTAAAGGTATGGACCATGAAGTTTTGAATTGCCCTAAAATGATTGCAAAAGTTGAAAAGATGAATATGAGACATGAAAACTATGAGACAAGCCAAGAAACTAAGGATATGATAAAACCCAAGAAAGAATCAGAGATTGTATTACTATAGATGAAAGAAACCCTGAACGATCACAGAGATATCAACTTATCAGAGATCTTAAAAGAGAAAGAGTACATAAAAACAAGAATAGGAGACTTCGACATAGACTGTGTTCTAGATGAGGAAACACATGTGAATATCATGACAGAAAGAACTTGGGAAATTTTGGGAAAGCATGCTATGGTTCCTTCATTAGGAGGAATAAGATTATTTAGAGGAAAGTTGATAACCCTGTGTAGAAGACTTACCCAGACATATATGAGTGCTCATGGCACTTCGACAGAAAAAGAATTTGAGATTGTTAAATTTGTTGAAAACAACGCCCCATTTGCTATCTTGCTAAGAAAAACCTAGATTGAGAACGATCAGATACGAAGGAAACAAGAAGAGGAGGATCTAGAAAAGAAAAAGCAAGAACTAAGAGATTCCATGGCTAGGAGAATAGCGCACTAACTGGAAGAACAAGAGAAGAAGTTGAAGCTACTAAAGACCAAAGATATGGACGTTGAAGTTGAAAAGACACAGGAAGATTGGAGACACATGTCTGTACAAGAGAGTAGAGCACCTACCCCAGAAAGAGAAGAAGTATTACTCTTGAACACTATGAAAGACCCTCCACAGTGCGAAGTTATCATACCAAGAGAAGATAAGAACGATAATGGAAAGGGGAAAACAGTGATTCAGATCACAGGAAAGAAGGCCAAAAAGCTCAGTAAGAAGAGAGCAAAGTTAGAAAAATTGCACGAAGTTCTAGGGAAGACTTGGTAGAAGGAAGCTTTCCAGAACTTGAACTCCGTCAGAATATCAGTACAACAAAGAATGACACTTCACCACGGTGAAAAAATATGACCGTTGGAGGCATTATGATTGTTAGAACGACACTCCAGAACAGCTAGAAACACAATTATTACCGGAACGTTCACCCTTTGACCGTTGGGACCGTGCCATAACAGATGGAACTGCATTGATTGAAGCGTTCATGCCCGTTGGAAGAGTCTATTACAATAATATCTATTTATCCCATCGATAATAGGCATTTTATTTATATCACTACAAACGCAGACGAAAATAAAGAAGAGCTCCAGTCCTACTACAAACTCACAGAGGAGGACCTAGAAGAAATCACTAAGGAATGGCCCGCAGAGTTCCTTATACCAATCGATCAGGCAGAACTATCTGACCCTGACCTCATTGGAAATCCGGTGGTTACTCGCGAAGAGTATGATGCACCCAGCAGTAGCAGGAAGAAAAAGAAGGAAGATGTACAGGAAATACGTAGCACATCAGAAGAAACTGCATCAGATTCACCTAGCTGAGGAGGTGGTGACGAAGTAGACAAAAAAGAGAACAATGGGGAAGAACATAAATAGAAGCAAGTCGAAGTAACACCGCCGCAAAATCCCCATGATGACACAAAGACATCCAAGAAAAGAAAGGTTTCCCCCACGAAACCTACATCGCAAAAGAAGTTCAAAGCTAGTAAGCCGAAGCTACAGACTGTGCTTACGGTTGATGACTTCGACTTCATTATCGCAGTTGTATCAGATGCCTCAGAAGATATTTTGCAGAGAACTGAAGAAAAACAAGAAACCATGTACGAAAGAATTGAAGCAGAACTGAGAGGAGTACAACAAGCCCTTCACTCCAGCCACGCAGTGTCCACTGCGCCCCCGCCATCAAAAGAAACAGAGTTGGGAGATGAGCCTGCCCAACTTCGCAGAATAGTTGATGCGACCGAAGCTTGTCTCCGTCACGTGCAGGAAGAAAAAGAACAGGCCACAGTGGCCCTGAAGCAAGCACAAGAGGAATTCATAGAACAACGTTGAGTTGTGCAGCAAGAGAAGGACGACCTCCAAATCAAGTTCGAATAGGATAAAGTGCAGATCCAGAAAGAGAAAGAACAAGTGCTCATGGAGCAAGTTGGAGTTAAAGAAGCAGTCAACAGAGCACTTCGCTCTGTGACAGACTTGGAACAGATAGAAGAAGACCCAGTGGAGAATCAAGAGGCGAAGCTTGTTGAAGCCATTCAGCAACTTCAACAGAGGGTCGCAGAACTAGAGCTACAAACAGTACCAAGCACTCTGCAGGAAGTGCGAGACCAACAAGAAGAAACCGCACGAAGCGCAGTCCATAGAATCAAGGCATTAGCCTTGGAATGTAAACAACTTAGCAGTCGAAGTGCGTAGAATTATGAGCGCCTTATCGAGGACCCTGAACTAAAGACACTAGAGTCGCAGCTCCAGGAAGCAAAGAAGCAAGAAACAACAACACAAGCACAATTGAAGCACTTGTCAGCGGTCGAGCTAATGAAAAGATCCCAAGAACAGCGCACGGCTCAACAACAAGTCCATGCCCTACAAAGCAAAGTCATGGAAGTGACTCAGAAGCTCCAGCCAGTCCAGGATGCAACTTGCGTACTTTTTGAGGAGATTGAAGGCCGAGGAGCAGAGCTGGAACAAGTAGTCACTTCAGTAGAGCAGCGCTTAGAGGGACCTGTGAACGAGGCAGTTATTCAAGAATTCGTCGGGTAGAAGGCCTTGGCGAAGCAGCTCGAGCCAAGCTCGAGACGTTTGAGGCAGAGTTACCCAGAGAAGAGTGACTCGAGACGAGTCACAGGTGAGTGTTGGGGGCATGTTGGCCCTTGACCAAGTTTTGGAAGATCCTTGGTCATGTTTGACCTATTTTGGGACTTCGACAAGCTGGTCGAATGTGGAGCGCAAGTCGAAGTGGAGATCGCGGGATCTCGACCCCTTTTTAGGGAAGTTTTGGGATTAGGGTTTATGTAACGGGTATGGGATGTCGACCCATGGGTTTACCCATGGTTGAGCCCATTTTGTAATGTATAAATAGATATCTATGCGATGTAGGAAGAGGTCAATGTGCTAAGTGTGAATAGTTGTGGATGCTTTGTGCATACTATGTGTTAAGAACTTGCAGAGCTAAGTGCAAGTGATTGTAAGAAGCTTGTGTGTAGATGGTAAGAAGGCTTTGTGTTTAAACCTAGCTTGGGGAAGAAGGATCTGGCGAGGTGCGCACAGATCTATTGTCCTATGCGGAGTGGGGTTTCTGGGCTCTGTGCTTATAGAAGATTGAGAGAAGATAATAAAGAAGAGAAGATTTGGTGGGCGTAGCCCCACACTGGGGTGAACCACGTATATCCTATGTTATGGTTACTTTGTGCATTATGGTTGTTATATTGATTATGTGATTGATGCTTAGTGAAATAATGGTATGTTTAGGTGAATCTGATAGCTTAATTCTTAGTTATATGAATAAGATGCTAGATCTGATCTATTTCCTTATGCTAAGTGTTGAGATGTGCTAGATTTGGTCAAATATCGCGTTGTTCTATAATTATGGTTCGATCTGCGAAGGGAATATTGGTTGAATACTAATGGATGGTAACCGTTTAGTGTTTTGCTAGGCTAATGTAATCATAGATCTGTGTTCCAGCTAGGTTGCAGACATTTGAGTCCTGCAACCACCCCTGCCTCTACCTCGAGTGAGACTTCATCTGCTTCGCAGGTGTTACTGAAAGTACCGGTAGTTAGGGTTTTTTTGGTGCGTTGTTGAAGCGTTGAACCCTGGGTCTGCCCTTGTGCCAACAATCCCTTTCAAAGATGCAGATCAGATCTAACCTCTTGCAAATCAATGGCTGTGATTTGTTTCGGAATTTCAGACTTCAGAATTATCAAGTCTCAAACTTTCCTTTCTTTCATACGTCAATCTTCCAGAGTCGATGATTTGCGGACACCTGTCCTTCTCAATCAACGTCTTTGCCTCTACCTCGAGGGTTTGACCTTTCAACTAGATCAACGGTCTTGCAGCCCCTTTGTTGGATCAATGGTCTAGATTTCCTTCGGGTCTCCAGACTTTTGAGATCTCAAATCTCAAACTTCACTTCCCCTCAAAGTAAGCGGATTCATGTCACGTGTCCACTTGAATCGAATGGTTGGGGCTTGCTTCGGGTCTTTACCCGAAATCTACAGATTTATGCCACCTGTCCTCTTGATCTGATGGCTATGAATTACTTCGGGACTTTACTCGGAATCCACCGATCTACGCCACGTCTCTTCTGGATCAGACGGTCCAGATTCACCTCGGATGATCCGACGCTTGAGATTTACTTCGGACGATCTGACGACTAAGATCTACTTCGGATGATCAGGTGATTGAGATTTACTTCGGCTCTCCATACTTCGAGTGTCTCAAATCTCAACTGAAAACTCTCGAACAAATTTCTTTGGAGTCCATGATTTGTCGCCATGCGTCCCTCTAGATCTGGCGATCCAAATTCACTTCAGGTCTTCGGGGTTCGAGAATCTCAATTCTCAATTGAAACTCCAATACAATTTACCCAAAGCTTGTGATCTATCGCCACGTGTCTCTCTGGATCTAACGGGTCCGAGTCCTTCGGCTCTTCGGCTCTTCGGTGCTCCGGCCCTTCGGCACTTCGGCTCTTCGGCTCTCCAGGCTTCGGGAGTTTCAACTCTTATGCACCCATATCTCCAGAGTGCTTTTAACTGAAATACACGATCTCCTAACACGTATTTCCCTAGCGATCAATGGCCATGATTTACTTCGACTGTTTGTCCTTCTCCTTGTCCACAAACCTCCGAAGTTGTGGATCTTACACCACGTATCAACCCTGACGTTGGACGATTTTGATTGACTTCGGAACTTCGAGACTTCGCAAGTCCACTCTCATGTGCACTTTCAAAGGGTTAGGCCTCATGCACTTTCCTTGGGATCCAACGACTATTGGTCCTCGCACTCAGATATGATGGCCCAAATATGATCTCCTCCTGCGCGCTCTTCTAATTGTCTAGACGTGGATCCCAGCGGTCCATATCTTTCACAGTGCTCGATCGAACGGTCATTGTTGCTCCTCCTCCTGAGCTTTCGCTTTCTTCCCTGAATTGGAAGATTTTAGATGTTTCGAAGGTCTCGACCTTCAATTTACTTCCTGCGAGCCCTGATGTATGGGTCTCGACTTTCGCTTCCCTCCTGAGCTTACGAACTTGAAACAAGTTCGCCTCTTGGACCTCATCTGCGCTTTTGAAAAGCATTAGTCTCTTCTGAGCTTGGTCCTTAGGGAATTTCGAATTCCCACGTACTCCTTGTGTTAATCTGCTCGCGTCGGATCGACGTTCTACGACCTTCCTCGATCCAACGATCCAGATCACATCGCAACTTCGGGTTTCGGAAGTTTAATCGCACCAACGCGCGATTCTCCCGTTGCACGAATTCTGCACTCACAGATCTGACGGTCAAGGTGGGTCTCAATGGTTCCTTGGATCTACGGTGAAGATCCCATCGCGACTTCGGGTTTCAGAGGTTTAGTCGCACCAATGCGTGATTCTCCCATCGTGCGAACTCTGAACTCACATATCCGACGATCAAGGTGGGTCCCGATAGATCCTTGGATCCTCCCGAAAGGTCTCGTCCGTTCGTCTTCCAAACGAAAGGATATTCCCTTTTGATTATTGAATATCGTCATCCTTCCTGAGCTTCGTCGGTTATGAAGGATTTAAGAGCATTGTGCTCTTTCTCCTGAACTTAAAACTTAGAAGGGTCTTCTACACAACTCTTGTGCTCCTTCATCAAGTCTAGAACTCAAGTGGTTCTTGGTCTCTAATTGCCTCGCAGAGAGCCTATACATATCTGCATTACCTCTCCTGAGCTTAACAAACTCTGTCCTCCAAGTGACTCAGAACGACTAGGAGGGTCAACATGCATACATGAAACTATGCCCATGGTCAACGAACTCGCAGTTCGTGGCTCTGTCTTAAGCCACCACAGGACGCAAGCATTTACGAGTATAAAAACAAGTCCAATTCATACAATTTCCGACTTGCCTAATTACACAATCAAGCAGACATAAAAAGGGTATAGTATAAATCATTAAGCAAACATATCCATCCCTGCAACATTCATAGGATATCCAACTTTAATTCACAGTACCACTTAAATACACAAGATATGCGATTATTTATCTATTGCAGGTGGTAGCTAACTAACTGATTATGCGTGTTCGTCCTTCCACCGACCATAGGCTCAGAGGCATTCATTCTTAGCACTTTGGACAGCCCCGTGCCAAGCCATGATATCGCCAGGGAACTCTTGCAGTTCTCAAGGATTCTTTCTCTGTTTCAGCTTCCGCTCGGGTTCTGTTCTCTGCAAACTTTCAAAGATTTATTTCTCTGTTATGGCCCTGGGCGAGGTTTATCAGATGCTCACTCGGCATCTAGCTCGCAGCCTTCTGTTCCTCATATGTTGGAGATCTCCAACATTCTCCTTACCAATTTTCTTATATATTTTCCCCATGATGGTTCTCGACCCATCATGTTCCTTCTATTAGAAGGGAACTCGGGTCAACTTGGTCTGTCATACCCAGTGGTACTTCGGGCTGACATTCTGTAGTCAAACCATGCTTCCATTCATGGGAGTGGTTGATAATTCAACCACTGGTCGTTTCTTCATTAACCGGTTTCTCTCATTGGGATCCGAAGGAGATTTATTACCCCCATCAAGGGAAATTTGGGATTATTTGATATAATGAGCCCTCTCTTATAGTTTTCACATTCTTTCCTCTAGTGATATCATGGCTAGTACTTTAAAGGCTTCACCCCCACAGTCAGTTATTGGCAACTCAAACAATAATACATTTACACTGTCCACGTGCCTTAGCATGGTAATCATATTTTATGATTAATTACAAGCTGGGGGAAACAGGGATGTTACATTCCCATTCTCCCTAATTCTAGTTCTGAAAAATGCAAATTGAAGAAATTCCAACTCTCTCAACTATACCACAAACTATCTCACACTACTCACCATAGAATCCTTGCAAACACCAATGAATGCTTCTAAACACCTACAATCTCATGTAAATACCTTTAAAACCTTGCAAACACAAACGAAAACCTTTGGTTCATTCCACTCTAAATTCTCCAACAATGGTCGTCGACCTATCTCAAAAAAACTTGCAAACACCAATGTGAACCTTCCCTTAGTCGTTGACTCTATCCCAAAGTTCATGAGGAGGGAGATACACTGCACAATTCAAGGCATAATTCAAACCAAGGGATGGAGCCACCAGACTTGCCTTTAGAATTATCCCACCTATATCCATCACTCATACACAAAATGGCATATAACGTTGCTCCGCTATCAAGTTTGGAATGTGAAAACATATGAATGAATTAATCTACCTTATGTGTGTTCTTTTGTATTAAATGTGTGATTCCACTTACAATTATCTCACATATTAACCTAAGTTTCCCAACCTCTCATTCTAAAGATTAGCCTTACCAATTTATTGAGATCCACCAAAATTATCCCCTGCGCGATCTATCGGACCTTAAGAGGGTAAGTGATTACTTTTAGAATTTTGTTTTTGTGCTCCAAAATCATTAAGAGAAGCTTTCAAAGATCATCATACTTTTGTTGAGTTAAGAGGTCAGGAAGGTTGGTAGTGTGACAAATATTTTGAAAATGAGATCTAATATGGGTATAGGCTGGACAATCTAAGAGAAAGTGTTTTTCATCTTCAACCTTCTTAGTGTCAC
>SNQJ01S0059277.1:58739-81967 GCA_010110895.2 Picea sitchensis | reverse complement strand
TTTTATAAAATTGTTTTGTTTTCATTTAAATATTGTTTTTAAAATATATATTTTTGAACCTTTTGTCTTTTATTTTAATTTTAAAGTTTTAGTTCAAGATTTTTTAATATTTTTTATTTTAGATTTTTTTTTGGTTGATTTTTGTTATTTTTTGTTGTCCTTTTAAAGTATTTTTAGTTTATTTTTATTTTATTTTAATTTTTTTAAATTACATTTTAAAGGTTTTTTTAATGAGTCTTTTGTAAATATATATATAATTATTTTTTAAATTATTGTTTTTGGAGGAAAATTTTATTTCTTTTTAGTTGTTTTTCTTTTTCACATTGTTTTTTAATCTTTTTTTAATAAATTTTTAATTAAATTTTTAATATATTTTTTTAAATGTGTTTTTTGGTCATTTAAAAAATATATTTATTTGTGAAGATTTTATTCTTTCTATTTATTTGTTTGTTAATGTAAATTAAAAAAATAAAAAATAAAATTTATAAATCAATTTTCAAGGGACCATTTGGAGTCCAATTTTGGGTTGTTTATTTACATAGGGTTTTGTTGTCAATATCACAATTTCAATTAGGTCATAAATAGCTATGATTTTCAAGTTTAGGAAAAAACATTTTTTTTTACGTAGCATCACTTTTTGATTTAGGTGTTGATTTTAAGGTTTTTTTGAGCTATTGTTTGAGTTTTGAAGGCCATGTTCGAAAAATGTTTGTAATTTTGACCACATTTTAAAACTTGGTGCTACCGGTAGCACCACTTTTTGATTTGGGGGTTGATTTTCATGTTTTTTACGCAAAAATATGGGTTTTAAGGGCTAGAGTTCTCGTTTTGAGGTCACAGTTCTCGTTAAGTCGGTAACTATGTTTTATGTTGATGCTTAGTGCTTAGTTGTGTTAAGAGTGAATGAATGTTAGATCTAACTCAGTGCTATGTGATAAACGATTTAAGTATCTTTATTGTTATTGCACTAATCTGTCTTATGGTTTGTTCTGCGATGTTAATAAAGCTAATGAATTAATTCATATCACCTTCTAAGTGTTGCTAAAATACCCTGCAAAGTGTTATTATCATAGATCTGAGTCCCATCTTGGTTACAGACACCTGAGTCCTGTAACCCACCCTGCTTCTACCTTGGGTGAGACTTCTCCTACTTCACAGGTGTTTCCAAAAGGGTCGATAGTTAGGGTTTTGTTAGTGTGTTGTTGAATCGTTGAACCCCGGGTCTGCCCGTGTGCCAACAAATGGTTTTGTTACCGGGACAGAAACTGTGATTGTTGGGAACTGAAGAGAAGTTATGTGCATAGATATGTTGTTGTAGTGCGCAGTGCTCTACTTGAATTGCGAAGCTCTGTGCTAAGAAAGAAACTGGATCTGAAGAAAAGAGGTAAGATTTTAAAAGAAGTAAAGATCTGTGCTTTGATAAGAGTAAGATAAGTGAAAATTTTGTTTTGAAAGCATGAATTTAGGTATGTTTAATAGATTTTGTCCTAGTTTGAAATCTAGGGCATAGTTGGAAGAAAGAGTTGATATAATTAAAGCTAATAGAAATGAAGAAAGATATGGTATTCCTATGCATAGAAAGAATTTTTGGACTAATAAGTGGATGCAATAACCTAGAAAGAATTTCTGCAAATTGCAGGTCCAACACTGTTATCCTAGTGCGCAATACAGAAGCGGTTGGGGAACATATAAAATAAAAAGAGGATTAACTTTGTGCTATAATTGCATAAGACCGGGACATCTTGCTAAGGAATTCCCTAGTATAGGTCCTATTTGTATTTGTTGTAAAATTGTTGGTCGTGAGATTGAGGATTGTGAAAGGATGATTGCTAAAGTTGAAAGGATGAACATGAGACAAGAAAAATAAAGTCAAGAGACTAAGATCATGTTGGAGAATCATAAAGATAATGGATCAGAGGAAGTTCATACTACATTAGTGTAATTGAAAGAAATGATAGATGTTCATAAAGATGTCAGTTTACCAGAGAGCCTGAAAGTAAAACCGCACATAAGTACAAGAATAGAAGACTTCGACATAGACTGTGTCTTGGATGAGGAAACACAAGTGAATATTATGACAGAAGACACTTGGAAAATTTTGGGAAAGCATGTTGTGGTACCTTCACTGGGAAGGATAGGCTTGTTCAAGGGAAAGATGATAACCTTATGTCGAAGAGTTACTAATGTACCTATTATTATCCATGGAACATCGACTGAAGAGGAATTTGAAGTCATCAAGTTTGTGGAGAACAATGCCCCTTTCCCACTTCTGTTAGGAAAGACTTGGATTGAGAAGGATCAAATCATAAGGAAAGCAGAGGAAGAATCTACAGAAAAGAAAAAGAAAGAACTAAGGGATTTTATAGCTAGAAAAATAGACCGACTAATAGAAGAACAGGCAGATAAGTCGAAGCAACAAAAGGCGAGAGAATTAGTTGTCGAGGTTGAAAGATCGCAAGAAGGTTTGAAGGACCTATCTATGCAATAAATCATAATACCCACCTTTGAATTAATAAGAGAAGGGATATTAACTTCGAACCCTTTTGAGAGCACATCATCAATGCCAAGTCACCACGCTAGGAGAAGATAAGAATAAGAATGGAAAGAGGATTCCATAAATAGTTAGAGAGACTCAGATCATGGGAAAGAAGGTAAGGAAGCTCAGTAAAAAGAAATCCAAGTTAGAAGATCTATAGGAAGCTAAAGAACAGATGGAAGACTTAACAGACTAGAACCTTGCAGGAGGCAGGTTCGCAGGAGTTGAACCTCGCTAAAACAACAGGACCGCACAGAATGGGACTTCTCCCTGGCGAAGCTATATGACCGTTGGAGGTGCCCCACCCGTTAGAACGATGCTCCGGAACAGCTGGGAAATTCTTTTATGGGTGGATGGACTGCTTTTGGGACGTTGAGACTGCACCATAACGAACTGATTCACATTGATGGAAGCATTCCTGCTTGTTGGAGGAATCCGTTACGAGGCCCCTCTTATTTAACCCATCAGACATTGTGCCAGGACCAATTTTTTCCACCCATGATTAACTGATCCAACATAGAATTGATTGTGTGTCGATTTGTGTTATCATAAAATAGACGTCGTTGTCTGTTTCTCTACCTCGCTTATTCGTTCACCTACCCCGACTTGCCTGTTTAATAGTGAGAATGTCGAGAAAACCCATTGAGTTAGAGAATTTAGTCGAGGAGGTTCTTAAGAAGTTCATGGCTGATAGATCTATGTATGAAGGTATTATCTCCTCAAATAAATTGGTCAAAATTATTTGAGGAGGAGATAGAGAGTCATTAGAAAAAACTCTACTAAATTTTTTAGGGCTCATTTTAATAAGTTCCAGCTTGTAATTAAAGTTTGAAAAGAATTTGATTTGTTCTTTCCTTAAAAGAAATCAAAACTCAGGTTTTGGTAGATAATTCCTTTTTCAAAATGGATTCTAAGCTACCGAAATCCTAGCTTTCAGCAGCTAAAACGCGAAACTCGGGGCTATTTTAGCTACCGAAAGCACATAAATTCTGTGTTTTTACTAGGTTGAGTCATCATTTTAAAATGACGATTCTAAGCGACTGGAGAATCATTTTGAGAAACTGGAGGAGGTTTTTGTTCCTAACACATCATATAACAATAACCTCTCTCATTTTTCCTACAGGTGTCACATATTGGGAAAATCAAATCCATCTCTGATCCCTAATTTTCGGATCTGAGATTTCCTTGTTTGACACATGTTTTTGAAATGCATATCCAGGGAAAATGAAAATGAATATAGAAGAAATGAGAGAGGTTGTTTCTCACAACAAAACTATATACAAAAACCTCTCTCATTTTTAAAAAATATATTTTTATTAGAGATATATGGGTGAATATTTAAGTGACATATTTCCAGAAAATTTCTGCACAGAACAAGGCAGAAAACTATTATTTTTGCCCAGATCACATTTTCTCGATTCCAGGATGCGTGGGAACAATTCTAAATGAAGGATAATAATTATCAGAATCCATATCAGCTTCCTTTTCAAGCTTTGAAGACATATGGCGAAATAATGAAGCCAAATGACATCTATATTCTTGACTGAAATCGCCCAGCTGCCATACAGAGATATTGAGTTTCATGATCTTCACCTGCAGACTGCCAAATTTGAATTATGATGATAAGATTATATCTTACTTGATTAGATCTAATTTGATTTTGCTCAGTTATAGTTATTTCAGATCCATTTTTATAGGATATTGAAACTTTGATGTAAAGGCTATAAAGCCAAGAGCTTTCGAAGGATTGAAGGAGGGGGGAAATTCAGACCTTGATGCTGAAGGTTCGACTTTGAGTACTACACTTATTGTATATTGTGAAAAGACTCTTTCTATAATATATTCATCCAACGAGCTTATTTCATTGATATTGTTAGATCTTCTTTTCCTTTTCAGTTTTATGCTTATGAGTTGAACTATGTTCTTTATCTGTGTTTACATAGTTCATAGGTGACTGTCATCTCACCATTTGATTAGTGAACAAAGGATCATAAGTAACCTTACTAGTTTCTTGACCCATCATATGTATTTTTTTATATATGTATGTTTTGGTTAATTGATTAGTTTCTCATCTATTTGATACACTCCTATCTGATAATAGCTCTTGAAGGCCTTGCACTTTTGAATAAGCTTAGACAATCTTGTGAGACAATCCATTAAGATAGTTATTCATATTGATCCAACCTCACACCCATTATTGAGAAAATAGTTAAAAAAAGGTTAAGTTACCAGGCATCTCTGAGATACAGCCTAGGAGAGTTTCCTGGAGTAATAACAAAATGGCACTGTTGTCGGGGATACGAAGGTGAAAGCAGAGTTTCCCTGGGAGAACGACATAGATCTGTTTCTTGATGGAAAACAAGAGATAGAAATTAGAATCGACTGTAATCATTTGCCTGACGACTCCACTGGGGAGGATCCGGTTGACAAAAGATGAAGGAGCTAAATTCCAAATCCAGGTATCAGTTCATTAGTCTTCTTCATGAATTGTTGTTCTTTTTTATCATCTCTTTCATGCTTTTCCCTTCGCATGTAAAGAGAATCATTTTATGTTTTGTATATTCGGATCATCATCATCCTTCTTTTGTATATCCATCTTTAGAAGAAGATTTGCAGCCTGCTTGCATTGTAGATGTTGATTCAGTCTTTGTGCCTCAGCCTGTTTATAAAGATGACCATTGTATTTCATTTCCTTTAGAATCTGATCAGCCATGTGACCTTGAAAAGATAGAAATTATTTCAAAACCATTTTAGATCTTAGCTCCTCTTGCCATAATTTTCGAACCTTGTCAACAACTTACCATCTCTCATGATCAGCCCACATCCTTTCAAGTTAAGATCCAGATGAATATGTTCAAGCCTTTAAAGCTAACCCTTCTTCTTCATCCTTATCCTGATGGTTGTTATGAATATATCCCTTGGTTTTCTGGAGAGAATCAAGCTTCAGCCGAAAGTCACTTGGAATCCTTTTTGGATTTTATTGATCGTGTTCATATTATTCATGAAGATGTGATCATGAGATATTTTTCAAAATCGTTGATCAGAGATGTTGTTATTATTGGTTGTGGAGCCTGATTATCTTCATGATTTATAGGTCTTTTACTTTCAGCCGTGTTTATACCTCATGAAGTATTTACACCCCAGAAGTATGTACACTCTTCCATGCGGGGGAGTGTAGAGGGGGGGTACCCCCTCTGGGGTTTTGGGGGCCTATCCCCCCAGTTGGGGGGTCTGGGGGCAAGCGGGCCCCCAGCGGGGGTTCGGGGGCGAATCCCCCGAAGAAAAAATTGCCTTGTAAAAAATTACACAGGGGCAGCAGACTGACCCAGGATTAGAAGATCCCCAGAAAAATTACCTTGTAAAGTATATTGTAATTTCATTGTAAATATGGACCATTCATTATAAGGTCATGAATTCCTAACGGTAGAGAGATTATGTTAGAGGTTTCCCTAGAAGACAACCTCTTTTAAGAGGGAATTGTATTACGACTGACTATGGATGAGTAATTGAATATTGTATTAAAGAGAGGAACTATAGGAGAAAGAAGGAATTCTGTGAAGGTTTTGTTGTAGGTTGCTTATTCCTTCATTGCTGGATAATAATAAAGGAAGGACACGGCAATTTCTCTGGTGGGCGTAGCCCTGCTAGGTGAACCAATAAAATATCTGTGTCTCTTTTGTATTTTGTGTCTTCTGTGTTTGTTTTCTGCATTTGTTTATTTTGTTGCTCCACGGTCACATACCTATTTTTCTAACAAATGGTATGAGAGCATAAAAGGTAACTACTTGAGGGAAAAAGAGGTTCCCTAGTTAAGAAGTGGGAACAGTAATAGAAAAGGGAAACGTGGAAAGTTTAGGGTGAGAATTTACTTGGCCAAAACTACGGAGTTATGGAAGATCACAGAGATGGAAGACTATTTATAAATAGAAAGGATCTATTCCTACCATTGGCCCGAGGAGTAGCAAAGAAGGTGATGACCATGAAGGATGAAGAATGGGAGATTCTTGTGAAGGAGGCTCTAGGAACGTCTGACTAATCTGGCGTAGGTGGCTTTCAATATTTAGAAGAAAAGATAGCGAAGGGTTTGATGGATCGTTGGAAAAATTGTATGAAAAACCCTCGGCATGAATAAAAGGTATTTCTAATGAAGATATTATTTAATATGAAGATATTATTTAATATGAATATGTGAGATGGTGGGTTTGTTGCATATAATTTACTAATAAGCTAAGTTTTGTAAAGTGGACTTTGATGATGAGGTTAGGAGCTCTTCTAATCTTGTTGCTCATTCAATGGAAAAGTTGGAATGGCTTAGTCATAATTGCATAAGTAACTATGTCTAAGTTCAAATACTTTAAAATTTGATGATATTTGTTGGTGTTATCATTAGTGAGGAAATGCATTGAGGAAAATCATAGAGTGAGACATGAGGAGAATCGTTGAACATGGAGAAACGGAAGACAAAGGATAGAAGAGAAGAATTTACGAAACCGCGGAAATTCTAGGAAGGAAGATCCAAATCTAGACTTGGAAAGATAGAATGTTGGAATTGTGGGAAGAAAGAAAGAACATCGAAGGCTGAGCTCCAAAGAAACAAAGAGATGGGCCACATGAGAAATGGAAGCAAATATAGCAGTGATGTGTTACAAGATGCTTTGATTATTTACATAGATAATATTTCTGAGTCTTAGGTAGTAGATTCAAGAGATTCATTTCATGCTGCCACCCATAGGAGACATTTTCTAGATTATGTTCAAAGGTGATTTTAGACGAGGTTCATTTGGGTGATAATAAACCATGCAAAATTATTTGGAATGGGAAAGGTAAAATAAAACAACGAAATGGAAAACAATGGTTATTGAAAGGGGTAAGAAAATATGTTCTAGATTTAAGTAAAAAATCTGATTTCAACGAGATGATTGTGAAGTGAAAGTTGTATATCCATATTTTGAGATAAGATGTGGAAGGTCATCAAAGGATCATTGGTGATGGCGAAAGGAGAGAAGGTAGGTACATTGTATCTATGTCTTTGGTATCTGACTCTTCTATATCTTTAGCTTCTACATGAGTGGATACAACACTATGGCATCATAGGTAGGACACATGAGTGAAAGGGTATGAAGATCCTTCACAAAGAAATTTGTTGCAGTTTCTTAAACAAATTGATTTGGACTTACATGGCATTTTGTTTATAGAGAAAACAAAGAGAGTGATTTCTTAGAGTAGGAAAAGAAAAGAAGAATGAAAGGTTAGAGCTTGTGCATACAGATGTAGCACAGGGGACCAACTCGAGTATCATCTCTTGGTGGCTCTCATTATTATGTTACTTTTATTATTAATTACAACTAGAAAAACTTTTAGGTTTATTGAATTCGACAAAAACCTGATGTTTTTTGATACTTTTAAGAAATGGAAAGCTTTAGTTGAGAATGGGAGCGGGGAAAAGTTTGAAGTGTCTCAAATAAAAAAAATGGAGGTGAATACTACAACAAGGAGTTTAATAATTACTTACATTCATACCATGCAGGATTAAGAGAGAAAACGGTTCCACGAACACCACAAGAAATGATAGTAATAGAAAGGATAGACAAGACAATCGCAAAGGAGCGTGCAAAGGGTATGAGATTGCATGCTTTGGTTTGCCCATACAGTTAAAATGAGATGTTATGAATACACTACTATTTACTTAATAAATGAGAGGACCTTCAATCTCTTTGGATGGTGGTAGAATTCCGGAGGAGGAATGGACCGGAAAAAGGTAAACTATTCTTTTGGCTTTTAGGTTGTAAGCAGTACATATTGATAAAAATAGAACAAAGCGAGGCAAAATCCAAGAAATGTACCTTTATTGGATATGAGTGTTAATGAATTTTGGTTATCACTTATGGGATTATGAAAATAACAAAATCATTAGGAATTAGAGAATGTCATATTCAATGAGAAGGTCATGTACAAAAAGATCAATTGCGGGGAAAGAAATAGGAAGAAGAAAAACAAGAATACGATTGCTTGATGAGATCTTGAAAAGGAAATTACAAAGGAACATGAAAATAAAGTATTAATACAACGGAGTAGAAGACGTGGTACCTCGAACACACCTTACAAGTGTTGTTAGAATATCCTACCCAGTTAAAGTATACAGGCGATACTCTCCTTCATTATATTATTTATTGTTGATTGATTAGGGTGAACCAGAAAGTTATGAAGAGCAATGCTGAGGTAGACACCAAAAGAAGGAGGGCTAGGAATTAAAGGGCATGAAAGAGGAAATGGATTCCTTGGAAAATAACCGGTTTGGGACTGGTTTGATTTGCCCTCTGGGGAAAAGAGCATTAGAATAAATGAGTTTACAAGTTGAAGGAAAAGATGGAGGAGAAAAGAAGTAATTTTACAAAGGCTAGACTTACATTGTAAAGGGTTTGTAAAAAGAAAGGTATAGATTTTTGATGAAATATTTTCTCGGTGATTTAAAAATGGCTTCAATTAGAACTATTTTAAGTCTTGTATGGCGATAGAAAGATTTAATCTTGAACGATTAGATGTAAAAACAACTTTCTCCATGTATAGGGATTTGGAGGAAGATTTATATGCAACAACCACAACGGTATGAGGTCAAAGAAAAGGAGAATTTAGTATGCGGGTTGAAGAAGAACTTGCATGGACTAGAGAAAAGCAAGCTCCAAAGCGTCAGTATTGGTTCCGACAAGTTGTATAGCCGAGAGCGAGTTATAGTAGATGTCATTTTACGATCAACATGTGTTTATTTTAAAAATAAATTGAAACTTTATTATCTTGCTATTGTATATTATATATGACATACTTTGTTGCAGGGACTAATATCGAGGATATAAATGTGCTCAAGAAGAAATTAGCCAATTCATTTTCTTGATGTGAAGGATTTAGGTGTTGCAAAGAAAGAAAATCCTTGGTATCAAAATAACAAGAGATAGGAAAAATGTCAAAACTAACATTGTCTTTCGAGAATTTGAGTACGAGAGAATATTTGGAAAGGTTGAATCTGAGAATGCAAAACCGGTTAGTACACCTTTGGCCAACCAAATTTCAAATTAACTAAGGAAATGTGTCCCAAGACCGCGGGGAGGACATAGAATACATGTCCAAGGTCCATGTCATCGGTAGTTGGCAGCTTGATGTATTAAATGGTTTGCACAAGACCAGAAATCGCACATGCAGTGGGAGTTTTAATGGCTTGATGTATATGAATAATCTAGGTAAATAACATTGGGTGGAAGTAAAGTGGATTCTCCGGTCTTTGAGAGGTACTACTACACATGGCACATGTTTTGGAAGTTGGACACTTTTCTCTGAGGATATGTTGATTTATATATGGCATGTGATAAATATAGTAGGTGGAGCACCATGGGGTATGTTTTACTATAGGTGGAACAGAGTAAGTTGGATTTCAAAACTAAAAAAGGTTGTTGCACTTTCAACTACTTGAGCAGTATGTTGCTGCTTCGAGGAAGGCTAAGTAAAGAGATGATTTGGTTACAAGAGTTTATGGAGGAATTGGGAAAGAAGCGAGGAGAACAACAAGTTGTATGCTGTGGCGATTCATTGCCATTCACCTTGCAAAAGAACTCAACTTTCCATTTTAATACTAAGGATATCACGGTTGAGGTACCACTTCATAAGTCCCATGTAGAAGATGGACAATTGAAGCTAGAAAAGATACACACTGGCCAAAATCCTGCAGACTTACATGTTAACAAAGGAGTAACTAGGGAAGCTGAGTTCACCTTTCGGTTTCAATTAGTCTTCAAGAATGAAGATGAAAATGAGAAATTTTCAGGTCCAAGAGTTGAAGTCCGACATATACTGACAATGGTCCGAGTTATTTAGGGAATCCCGAGTCTCCAAAGTGGGGAGGTGTTAGTTTGTGGAGCCCCTAATTATCTTCACAGTTATAGGTCTTTACTTTCAGCGATGTTTATGCCCCATGAAGTATTTGCAGTATGTACACTCACTCCATGTAGAGAGTGCGGAGAAGTACCCCCTCTAGCGAGTCGAGGGAAAGGGCCCCGGTGAGGGTTGAGAGTCGAAACCACAGAAGCAAAGTGCCTTGTAAGAGTATATTGTAATTTCATTGTAAATCTGGACCGTTCATTATAAAGATTATGAGATCCTAATAGTAGAATTATGGTAGGGTTTTTTTTACCTAGAAGGAAACCCTCTTTTATGAAGGAAATGTATCATGACTATGGATGGTGGTAAATATTGTATACGAGGAGAGAATTTCGTGAGAGAAGAAGAGGAAGTTACGTTAAGGTTTCTTTAGGTTGTATCCCTTCATTTCTTTGGATAATAAAAAGGAAGGACACATGGCAATTTCTACGGTGGGCCCGTAGCCACACTGGGTGAACTAAATAAATCTGTGTCTCTCTTGTATTGTGTCTTCATTGTTTTTGTTTCTGCATTGTTTTATTTTATTGCTGTGGTCTATTTTCCCTGTACAACTATATGGTTCAAGAATCTAAGAGCTGACTCTATTGGCTCTTGGATCAAATTCTCAGATGTTTTTATGAATATTGGAGTGATAATAAATCACTAGATTCATACCTTGGTGATTTCTATGCCTTGAAGAAACAAAATGAAACCTTACTGAGCTCAATCCCGAAGGGTACTGCAGCATTTACTATGGTATGCCTTTGGAAATCCGGCCTATGGAGAAAGTTGCCATGATTTATTATGTTATGGGTCTACATTCAGAACTTGCCCTTCTCCTATTAGAAATGAAGTCTTCTTCCTTAAAACAATTGTTTGAGGATGTAGAAGGAGTGGAGGAGAATATCCATGCTTCAGTGGATTAGTCGAGATGCTGGATAATAATAAAGGAAGGACCTGGCAATTTCTCTGGTGGACGTAGCCCACACTAGGTGAACCACGTAAATCTGTGTCTCTCTTGTATTGTGTGTCTTCTGTGTTTTGTTTCTGCATTTGTTTTATTTTATTGCTCTGTGGTCCTATTTTTCTAACAGCTATATGGTTCAAGAATCTAAGAGCTGACTCTATTGGCTCTTGGATCTAATTCTCAGAGGTTTTTATGAAATATTGGGGTGAAAACAAATCAGCAGATTCATACCTTGTTGATTTCTATGCCTTGAAGAAACAACAAAATGAAACCTTGCTTGTTTTCAATCGAAGATTTTGCAGCATTTACTATGGTATGCCTTTGGAAATCCGGCCTACGGAGAAAGTTGCCATGATTTATTATGTTATGGGTCTACATTCAGAACTTGCCCTTCTCCTATTAGAAATGAAGTCTTCTTCCTTAAAACAATTGTTTGAGGATGTAGAAGGAGTGGAGGAGAATATCCATGCTTCCAGGTGGATTCGAGATCGAGATTGTTTTGAAAATCTGCAAGTACATAAGCAAGCAGAATGTCAGTATACTTTAGATTTTGAGCAGGAAGATAATGAGTATAAAACAGTTTTGGAACAACAGCAAGCAGGTGAATTTATTTCAAATTGTAAATAAGATTCTTTAGTGGTTGCAGAAATTTCAATGGACAGGTATGAGTGTGAATTTTATGATCAGTTTGCAAATCAAGAAGAGTCTATGATAACTCATGATTGTGTAGACAACTACATTTTTATAGTTGATCAAAATCTTCGTTATTCAAACACTGCTCTATCATCATTTTCTGAATAATGTTCTGAAGAGGAGGTCATAGTGTTTGATGATCAGAGGGTGATCACAAAAGAATCAGAAAGTCATAAATATTCTAGCAAAGAAGTAGTCATAGAGATACAACTATTTCCCAAAGAGCAGCAAGTGTCTGACCTCAGTTTCAAAGATCCAGTGGCTGCCTTCATAGAATCATACTTTTCAGATAAATTGAAAGTTTCAGACTTCTTTAGCTTGCACATGTTGTCTGGTGAGTTTGGTTTTGTAAATGGCTTCTTATCATTCTTGTCACACCTCAAACATCAGCTATTAATTAGTGTGAATGATGATATTATTTCAGTGTTAAAAATTCTTGGATGGCTGCTATGGAAATCAGTGTTCACTTAACCAATTGCAGAACTGGTTAGAGTAGAGTAGGGTAGGAAATAAGCTCACTGCCCGAGCATTTCTTTTCTCCATTTTGCAGCAGATGTAGAAGTTATTGTGTGAGAATAAAGGCAGCCTTGAAGATATACAGAGATCATCTATACAAGTCATGAAATATTTTCAGAAAAAAGGTGAATGGTTGACTCCATGCCCAATGGAATGTTGACTCCATGCCCAATGAAATGCTGACTCCATGCCCAATGGAATGTTGACTCCATGCCCAATGAAATGTTGACTCCATGCCCAATGGAATGTTGAAGACAAAGTTACGGAATTTATTTTTCCAGGAAAGGCATCAGATCTGTGGTCCTCGAAACCTCACAGGGAGGCTTTCATCCCCAATAAGAGCCAGATGTTATCTCCTCAAATAAATTGGTCAAAATTATTTGAGGAGGACATAGAGAGTCATTAGAAAAAACTCTACTAAATTTTTAGGGCTCATTTCAATAAGTTCTAGCTTGTAATTAAAGTTTGAAAAGAATTTGATTTGTTCTTTCCTTCAAAAAAATCAAAACTCAGGTTTTGGTAGCTAATTCCTTTTTCAAAAGGGCTTCTAAGCTACCGAAATCCTATCTTTCAGCAGCTAAAACGCGAAACTCGGGGCTATTTTAGCTACCGAAAGCACATAAATTCTGTGTTTTTATTGGGTTGATTCATCATTTTAAAATGATGATTCTAAGCGACTGGAGAATCATTTTGAGAAACTGGAGGAGGTTTTTGTTCCTAACACGTCATAGAAAAATAAATTCTCTCATTTTTCCTACAGGTGTCACATATTGGGAGAATCAAGTCCATCTCTGATCCCTAATTTTTGGATCTGAGATTTCCCTGTTTGACACATGTTTTTGAAATGTATATCCCGGGAAAATGAAAATGAATCTCGAAGAACTGAGAGAGGTTTTTTCTTAGAACAAACCTATATACAAAAAAATCTATCATTTTTAAAAAAATTGTTTTTATTAGAGATATATGGGTGAATCTTTAAGTGACATATTTCCAGAAAATTTCTGCACAGAACAGGGCAGAAAGCTATTATTTTTGCCCAGATCGCGTTTTCTCGATTCCAGGATGCGTGGGAACAATTCTAAATGAAGGATAATAATAATTATTAGAAGCCAGATCAGCTTCCTATTCAATATTTAAAGGCATATGGTGAAAGAATGAAGCCAAATGGCATCTCTATTCTTGACACAAATCGCCCAGCTGCCATACAGAGATCTTGAGTTTCATGATCTTCACCTGGAGACTGTCAAATTTGAATTATGATGATAAGATTATATCTTACTTGATTAGATCTAATTTGATTTTGCTCAGTTATAGTTATTTCAGATCCATTTTTATAGGATATTGAATTTTTGGTGTAAAGGCTATAAAGCCAAGAGCTTTCGAAGGATTGAAGGAGGGGGGAAATTCAGTCCTTGAGGCTGAAGGTTCAACTTTGAGTACTACACTTATTGTATATTGTGAAAAGGCTCTTTCTATAATATATTCAGCCAGTGAACTTCTTTCATTGATATTGTCATATCTTCTTTTCCTTTTCAGTTTTATTCTTATGAGTTGAACTATGTTCTTTATCTGCGTTTACATAGTCCATAGGTGACTGTCATATCACCATTTGATTAGTGAACAAAGGATCATAAGTAACCTTACTATTTTCTTGAACCATCATATGTATTGTTTTATATATGTATGTTTTGGTTAATTTATTAGTTTCTCATCTATTTGATACACTCATATCTAATAATAGCTCTTGAAGGCCTTGCACTGTTGAATAAACTTAGACAATCTTGTGAGACAATCCATTAAGATAGTTATTCATCTTGATCCAACCTCACACCCATTATTGAGAAAATAGTTACAAAAAGGTTAAGTTACCAGGCATCTCTGAGATACGGCCTAGGAGAGTTTCCTTGAGTGATAACAGAAGGAGTATAGGAGTCGACGACTAGGGGACTGTAGGCTTCCCCTTCGACTGGACGTTGTTCTGGTCGTGACAACCCTGTGACTGAATAAGGAAGTAAGCATCAATGTGATCTGGCTAATGTGAAGCAGATCCCATCGATATTACCAAAGTACATTCCACCATTGGCTGGCGCGGTTAACTGAGAAAACATTCCATGCGACTATGAGTACATCCTGATCACCGTGTATATCCTGAAAGGAATACACATAGTTGGGAGTCAGTTAGGATAGATCCCACTACTAAAGAACATTGAATTCAACCTTGGATATAGAAAGAACTATGCTATGTTCGAACCCCACCAATACCTGACAAAGACTAACGGGAAGAATCCTCGCTTGGTCTCCCATCCATGAATTACAGAACTCGCACAATCCACTACACTAAATGTGATGAAGATTCCCCATTTTGGCCATCACTAGGAGGTTAAAACTTGTGTTAAACTCCTTTTGTCATGCTACCATGGCGGATACCTATGGCTCGATCGATGTATTACTGTGGATTCAGAGTTGATCCACTTGATTACAAGATTAAGCATGCAGGGACTTGACCCTCAGTAGTTTTACCCAAGGAAGGATTCAGACCGCTCCATGGCACAATGCATCAAGGAGGCTTATGACGAAGTCAAAAAGGGAAAGCAAGGCTAAAAGGTAGCCTCTATTCAGGATGGCATAGTGCACCTCACTTGCCAAATCATAGCTAAAAATATCGTAAGAAATACTGCCCCACACAGATCACCAAGTTCGTGGTGGACCTCGCAGTAAAATGTGTGGAGGGAATGCAGATGAATTGGGTGAGTTACCTCATCAATGAACTCAAGAAGGACTATCGCGAAGCTCAGGATCAAGGATATGAGTTCCACTTCAGCTAGTTGCTCGTGTTGATTGCATTTGTCACTTAGCAAATGCCTGAAGGAGCCACCTTTCCGGAGATTGAACCATCGGATTCGTTGGTCGCTAGGTTTTCTACCTTGTGGTACACCAATGACATGTCAAAGAAATGGAAGTTGAACAATTTGTTCCATGCGTACTATCAACAACTGAAGGTTGCCATTGAAGCATTTTCGCGCATGACACCACACTCCTTGCACCAATACAGACCAATAGCCAAGTTTCCTGTAGATCGCAATTTTATCTATATCATTGCGTGCAGAGACGAGAGTAAGGAAGAGTTACAATCATATTAAAATATGACATACAAAGACATGGA
This sequence comes from Picea sitchensis, assembly GCA_010110895.2. NCBI lineage: Eukaryota > Viridiplantae > Streptophyta > Pinopsida > Pinales > Pinaceae > Picea > Picea sitchensis. The sequence goes on along the minus strand of SNQJ01S0059277.1, from coordinate 66,187 downwards.
GAATATCACGAAGGAGTGGCTGGAGGAGTTCCTTGAACCTTTTTTTGATGCAAAATTCTCTGACACTAACATCATAGGAAGTCCCCTTGTCACTCGGGTCGAGCATGTTGGACAGTCCAGTGTGAAGAAGAAGAAGAAAAAGGAGGAAGTACATAATATAGAGACTGATGAGGAGGACAGTGCTTCTAAAGAAAATGGATCCAGCTCGCTAGAAGGAGGAGACGAAGAAAATGGACAAGAAGGAGGGGAGGAAGGAGAAAAACAAGGAGAAGGCAAAGCTGCACTGCTAAAATATCCCCCTACTGAAATAGTAACACTGCATAAGAGGAAGGTTTATCCATAGAAACCTTCAGCAATAAAGAATATGCGCGCTAGCAAGCCCCATCTAGAGGCCACACTCACGAAGGATGACATCATCTTGGTCCGCGGAGCCATGGAGGATGATTCTGAGGAAATATTGCAGAGATATGAAGTGAAACAAGAGGAGTTGTATGAAAGGGTCGAGAAGGAACTAAAGGAAATACAACAAGCTATTCAATTGATCTACGCAGTACCTACTATGCCTTCTTCATCACAGGTTGCATATTTGGGGGATGAGTCAGCCCAATTAAGAAGACTTGCAGATGTGACTGAGGATCGACTCTAGAAAGTCCAAGAAGAGAAGTAGAAGGATACAAAATCCTTGAAACAATAGAAAGAGGAAGTCTTAGAACAATTACTCATAGTGCGATACTGTGTAATCACCTATGAAAATGAGAAGGAAGAGTTTCAGGTGATGGTCCAAGAGGAAAAAGTCCTGCTGCAGAGAGGAAAAGAGAAGTTGCTCGCAGAACGGGCCACGATTAAGGAATTTGTCAGTAAATCACTTCGCTCTGTGCTAGGCTTGGCACAGGAGTAACATGAGTCAGTTGAGGTTCAAGTGGTGAATCTCGTTGAGGCGATCTAGCATCTTCAAGCGAGGATAACAGAGTTAGAGATCCAAGCAGTACCGAGCACCCCATAGGAAGTGCGTGATTAGAGGGAGGAAGCTAATAAGAACACAGTAGTAAGGATCGGAGCCCTCGCCTCAGAATGAAAATAGTTGAGCAATAGAAGTGTGCAAAATTATGAACGCCTTGCAGAAGATCCAGAGATAAGGAAATTGGAATCTAATTACAAGAGGTGCAACAGTAGGCCTTCTTCGTGTAGGTGCAGATGAAGTTTCTCACCGCAGTTGAAAGAATGAATAGGTCTTAGGAGTAGCGCATGGTACAACAACAAATTACTTCCATCCAAGGCAGAGTAATGGAAGTCCCACAAAACTACAACTTGTGCAGGATTAAGCCTACAAGGTGTTTGAAGAAATTTAAGGACAAGGCTCGCAATTGGACCAAGTGGTTGCGACAACAAAATAGCGCGTAGAAGGGCCTGCTACAGAGAAAATGATCCAAGAGCTCATTGAGAAAGAGGCTCGGGTAAAGCAGCAAGTCGAGGCATCTCGAGTGAAGCTCTAGGCCTTCGAAGTGACATTGGCCAGACCTGAGTGACTCGGGATGAGTCATAGGTGAGTGTTGGGGGCCTGTTGGCCCTCAACCAAGTTTTGAGGAAACCTTGTTCAGGTTTGGACCATGTTTGGACTTCGACATGTTGGTCGAAGATGGAGCACCCAGGCAGAGTTGAGATCGTAGATCTCACTTGTTTTGCGAGATATGTGGACCCAACAAGGGGTTCTTTAGGGTTTCGTAATGGTTTATGGGATGTCATCCCATGGGTTTACCCATGTTTAGGCCTTTTTGTAAGGAATTGTAAAAGTATAAATAAGTAATATTGTAAGGTAGAATAATTCAAGCGATGTAAGAGTGAAGTCTTGGTAGCTAAGTGCAAGTATTTATGAGTTTCTTTGTGCATCAGAATGTGTATGTAAGGCTCTGTGCTAAGTAGAGAAGTTGGTTTTGTGCCTTGACCTAGTTTTGGGAAGGAGGATCTGGTGCTTAGTGCACAAATCTCTTGTCTGATGTGAAGCTTGGCTCTGTGGCTTAGTGCACAGGAGTGGATGAATGTAAGAGATTGAAGAATAATAAAGAAGGTGAAGCAGTTGGTGGATGTATCCCCAAACTGGGGTGAACCACATACATCTTGTGTCTTTGGTTTGCTTTGTGCTTTGTTGGTTATGTTATGAATCTTCTCAATGATTTGCTTATTATGTATGTTAGATAGCTATGTTTATGCTTAATGCTTAGTTGTGTTAAGAATGAATGAATGTTAGATCTAACTTAGTGCTCTGTGCTAAATGATTGAAGTATCTTTATTGTTATTGCGTCGATCTGTCTTATGGTTTGTTCTGCGATGTTAATAAAGCTAATGAATTAATGGATATCACCTTCTAAGTGTTGCTAGAATACCCTGTGAAGTGTTATTATCACATATATGTGTCCCATCTTGGTTATAGACACATGAGTCATATAACCCCCCCTACTTCCACCTCGGATGAGACTTCGCCTACTTCGCAGGTGTTGCTGAAAGGGCTGGTAGTTAGGGTTTTGTTGGTGTGTTGTTGAAGCGTTGAACCCTAGGTATGCCCCTGTGCGAACACATGTATTAATAAAGAATGACATAGTATATAATATAGATTGATTTTATATTAAATGAATGAAGATCACCAAGTATAATCCCAGGTCCCCACTATTTCCTAGACTGCAAGAACCTAATCATTGCAGTCACCCACATAACTATCTCGGGTGAGACTACGCAATACACTTTGTGTGTTATGTTTTCGTCTGGTTTACCAGGAGGGACGATAGTTTTATAGGGCTTTGTTGGAAGCTTGTTTAGATCTGAACCTGGTTCAGCCTAAGAAGTAGGAAGAGGTAGTAGTAACCAACATATTTCCATCTAACAAAGTACTCCTACCACTAATTCTTACCAGAATGTGTGGTCCTCTATGTCAATACCTTATCCACTTCAATATATGATCCATCTGGGATCCATGCAATCCCTTTGATGGGGCCTACCCTACTAGGCTCACCTTCATCAGTCCTACAATGCTTCAATTGACTAACATGGAAAACCAATGGTGATATCACATATTCTTCAATAGGTCCAATTTGTATGCAATGTTCCCAATCTTCTCAAGAACCTTAAATGGTCCTTCAAACCATCGTAGAAATGCATGAGACATGCCAATTAGTGACTTAAATTACTCTCTACCCAAATTGAGTATGACCATGTTACCAACTTGAAACTCCATTTCTCTTTTTCCATCATTTTCCCAACAATTCATCCTCTTGAACACCTTCATCAACTGGATGCATGCCAATTCCACTTTGTCATGCCATCTTTTAATAAAACCCAAGGTTGATGGGGTTCACCCATAGTATCCTTGTTACACTATTTAAAGTGCCAACAATTACTACCCATTAGGAAACTCAAACAAACTACACCCAATAGATGAACTCTTCTACATGTTTTAACTAAAGAGTTTGCATCCAATAACTCTAGCTAGTTGAGTTGGTCTATAAAAAAATATTCCTTAAGTAATCCTCCAAAAGGCCAGTGATACGTTATATTTTCCAATCGATCATAGATGATAACTCGAACTCATCAAAAACTTGGCTCCAACAAGTCTGGACAACTCCATCCAAAATATCCTTATGAATCTTGTATCCATGTATGATATAATGTTCAATGTGAGACTCTAATATTTAACAACATTCATGAAGAATATCTTCGCAACCTTTTTTACTACACAAGGAGCCTTCATTGGAATGAAGATTTCATACTTGGAAAACAAGTCCACCACAAGCAATATCCCATTATAACCTTCTAAAATAACTAATTGAGTGATGAATTCTATAGAGACACTTTCCTAAAGTCTCTCTAGAATTGGTAAAGGTTGGAGTGGACATATGTACATTTTGTTGTCTACCTTGTCTTGTTGGCACACAAGACAAGTTTGGATGTATTCCTTAACATATCACCTCATATGTTCACATTAATAACCTCATTCTAGCAACACCATTTTCCTTCATTATCCTAGGTGCCCTATGCAAAACAAATCATGACACTCTCTCATGAACTCCTTCTAAAGGTTAAATGAATTAAGAAAATACATGTGATCACCAAAGTACATAAATCCATTGTCCACCCAAAATTCCTCGTTTTTTCTTCTTTCCATAATTTCATAATGTTTAAAGTAGTGGGATCCTTCTCTAAACCTTCTTTGATATTATCTTGAAAGTCTATCATAACTTTTTCTTGATTTTCCATAGGCGTTAATAAATGTTTTTCAACCTCCTCAACTAATACGAGTTGCACCTTTTTTCTCATGGCATCTTTGAAAACATTGAACTTGTCTAGATGATACTCAACAGTCATGTCAAACTTTGTTAAGAAGTATTGTCACCATGAATGCTTAGGTGACAACTTCCAATGAGAGGCATATTTACTTGTTTCCACATTGTTTGTATTCACCACAAACAACTTTCCTAACAAGTAGTGTCTTCATTCTTATAGGCAATGAACAACTACTATCATATATTTTTCATGAATAGGGTACCTCTCTTCATAATTTTGTAGCTTTATTCTCTCAATTATGTTAATAGCTAATATTCCTACAGTAAAAATTCTCCATTAGAAAATATAAATAATCCATATACACCTAAACTGTCCACTCAAATTCTAGCAGATTCAACACATGCCCCATCACAAGTATGTGCTTCAATTTATAGAATGTTACTCGACACTTCCTCGATAAATTTCATGGTCTATCCTTCTTGAACAAGTCAATAAATGGTGTTGAAAACTTATTGTAAGCTTCAGTGAACCTACAGTAATAGTTATCCAACCCAAGGGTAATCCTTACTTCATGGAATATTCACAACTCCTCCCAATCCTCAATCCATGTGGATGCATCCTTGGACTTCTTCAAGTAAATTTGATTCTACCTCAAATACCTCTACCAAATGCCTCTTATGATCTTCCATGTTCTCACTAAAAACCATAATGTCGTTCAAATAGATAACCATGACTAATGGGTCTAAGAATAATATGAACACATCATTCATCAAGATGTAAAAGGTATCAAGAACATTGCACAACCCAAAATGAGTAACAAGAAACTCAAAATTACCATACTCTATTACGCAAGTTATCTTCACCACATATCCTTCAATGATCCTTACTTGGTAGTATCCCTGCCTAAAAGACAACTTTGAGAAAACTTTCATCTTATCCCAACTTGTTAAAAAAATCAATTGTTAAAGGTAACAAATATTGTCTCTTGATGGCTTGCTTGTTTAATGCACCATAGTCTAAGAACATCATCAACTATGTTGTGTCCTTCTTCTTCTTTTAGAAGAGGACCATTTCTCCATAATGGGAACATTGAGGATTGATAAAGTTGGCACCAATTAGATTTCTCAATAACATCATTAATGATTCCAACTCTATTCTAGAAAATATATAAGGAGCCTTTGCAAGTGGCTACGATACCAGTTCAAGCTCAATAGGATGATGAATGGTGTGCCTAGGTTGGAGAACTTTTGGAAAAGACTAGAATTTGGTTTGCAAACTTGTTCAACACATTGACAAGTGGTAGTGGAACATCCATACCCAATCCACCCTCATCCACTTCTCCCATCAACACTGCAACATAGAGATAAGTTATAGGCACTAAGCCACCCTCTTCTCCCATCAAAACACTAACTGCACCCTTCTGTCAAGCTTGTTGTTGTGCACAAAACACAAGACTTCCATCCACCAAGTATTTCCAACTATCCACAAACAACATGAGAACTACCTAAGTTATCCTTAGGAAGTCCTACCCAAGAATGAATTCAAAATGTTAAGCCCTAGAAAAAATCCCCATGTTAAGAATAAAACCCCTTTATATTAAGCCCTAGATATTTAGTTATTATATTTTTAGTGTTATATTAATAGGTCGGCTACAACCTTTCATTATACTCTTTCATTATAATTGTACCCTTTGTCTTCTATATATATACCAAGGAGACCTGATCTTAGGATTGTCTCATCTTGTCTTTTGAATTGGTTATATTGTAAAAGGAGGTTTCCCCCTCAAATTGGATTGTATTCATTGAATTTTTATCATTATCAAGGCACTTGGTTCATAACATTTGGTATCAAAGCATAAGATCCTAGGGTTTCACTCCTTCAACCGAAACATCTTGGAATTTTCCCTATACTTTTTTTATAGAACGAGTAAAATAGAGAAATTTGGAGGTGAATGAGGAGACATAGAGAGTCACATATGGTCCAAATTTTATGTTTTTTGTTGTTATAGTTTTGTAGATATATTATGTGGAAGTTAGGGTTTGTGGCTAGTCCTAAAATTGGTCTCAAACGAGTCATAATTTTATTTTCTCTATAAAAAAATTCGGTGAAGTTTCAAACTCAAAAATTTTCATAATCATGAGGAGACATAGGAAATTACATATGGAAAAAAACTCAAATTTTGAATCATTATAATTTATGAGATATAAATTTTGGAATCTAGGCTTGTTTACTAATATTTAAATTAGTCTTAAACAAGTCATTTTGGTATTTTTGATATAACTTTTTATCAATGGAGATTTGTACTATGAAATTTTTAGAAGTTTAATAAGTAATACCAAAGTAGTACATACCAAAATTTCAGACTCAAAAGGATTCAAATTTCATAGATATATTAGGAAAAATGTCAACCATCTAGAGTCTCCAAAATTAGGGCTTGAAAGGTACGTAACTTACATTTGGCATAACTTTTTATTGGAATATATATTTTTGGTTATTCAAAATTTGTGATAAAGAAAAAATGGAGTATTATTATTTTTATCCCACATGGCTCCAAAAACAAATTCAACACCAATTAAACCTCTGGAAATATCATATATAACTCATGAAGAAAATGAGAAGATACATAACAAGCTATCCAAATTGGAGGGTCAGCTTAAGGATTTGAGTGACAGGTCAATAACAAGTTATGAGGTGGTAAACACACAAAGAAAAATTCAAGAGATGGAAAATAAGATGGAACAAATGGAAAATAAGAAAGATGAAAATAAGGAAGAAATACAAAAATTCATGAATGAAATGTAAAAATCCATGAAGTCTATAGAAACCATTCTCTTACATAGGATCCCTAAAAGGGATATGGAGATCCAAGGAAATCATGAAAATAAGGATAACGATGGTATTGAGACTCAATCACATGTGGGGAATATTTTATCACAATTGGAGAGCACAAATATGGAATATCATAATCATTCATCACTCCAATATCCACATCATTGAGGTTTCAATGTGGCACAAGGGATTATTTCATTCTGAATATCGATACGAGGAAGTTTGATGGTAAAGATCCTATAACATGGATCTTCCAGATGGAGAAATTATTTGATCTACACCAAGTGCCAATCTTACAAAAAGTAAATCATCAATTTGTTTGGTATCAATGGCTTTGTGAAAGAAAA